>WITN01000717.1:0-45237 GCA_015025155.1 Lactarius quietus | reverse complement strand
TCACGTGTGGAGGGAGCCCCTGATGTGCCGCCAATGTTTGGATCGGAAACCAGGTAGGGTTGAGGTGCATAATAGTGGGGAAGGTCTTGGTGGGGACCGTTGTCATCTTCGTCGTCGATAAGCACATTGACAGGGCGCTCCTTTGAAATAGCAGCGTATCCCGGACGACGGGGTAGAAGAAAGCTAGCAAAGCAATAGCAACCATGAGGGCAAGCCCACCCGCGACACCACCTTTTAACGAGACGTAAGCTTCCGGTAATTCTTGTAGTAGAAATACGTACCGGCAATAATACCAGTGTTGCTTAAGAAGTGAACATCACGGAAGAATATAGCTTGCACATAGACCAACTTACGAGTGCTTTCCACTTTGGTTGTTTGACCAGTTGCCGGGTGCTTGTGGGATAGCTGCCTCCCGCCAGGACTACCAGCGGTAGAGGGAAGGCGAAGTACCACTCTACAGGTATTATTTGCTGAATAAGCGACAGTGAATGGGGCTACTCCCCCAGTACCGATTCCGCGACCATCACCTCCGATGATGAGGATATTGGTTCCACCAGTGATGTCAACAGTCCAACTGAAGCCAGTTCCAGTGCTATTGTTCGTGGACAAAGAGCTTTGGGGGATGTTGAAGGCATCTCCTCCAGGGATGACGCCGTAAAAATTGACAGTCCTGTATACCGTGTGAAGGAAAGTGTCAGAGATCGAGACTGAAGAGGAAAGTTGAATGTGAAGTAATGGTTAACGCACCCGCGGACAGAATTTTGTTGCCACCACCACCGGACCGATTCACACTGTGTGATACCGCCCGAGGGATCGGCGAAAAAAAGGAAGGGGAGTTGGATGCCCTGGGTGGGGTTATAACAACTCGAGTCGGATGATTGAAGGACAGTAACTGGGGTGCTGGTACCGCCGGTGCCAAAACCACTGCTGTCACTGACCTGCGAGTAGTACGGCAGGCGATCAGCTACCGACTCGAGAACGTGAAACGAAGACAAGATATGGACATACGACTGCTACGAATGAAGAATTTGCGGGGTAATTGAGATTAAAGCTGAGGGATGTGCTGTTTCCAGCGAATGGGATGTTCTGAATGTTGCGGACTTCAGTATTATTTGGGAGGGGAGTGGGTCCACTAGGGATGAGCAGGAGGCTGTATGGCGGTTGACCTGAGCCCTGGACAGCGACGGAAACATTTTGACATTGGCCAGGCTGAGAAGTGAATTGCCAGGTGTACGCGGCGGTGTAGTTCAGGGAAAAGAATAAGAAGAAGGGTATAACCAGCCAAGAATGCTGCACCATCTCAGTCCCAGTGCGGGGAAAGGTAAGTCAGTCGGGCTACGGGCTTCCATCAAAAGGCTCTTCTTCTTCTACTTTCGGCAGTGCCTGGGGCAATCCTGCCATGCGGTGCTCCTATTCGATCACGTGGAAAGAGTTGATTGACGCCGTGGCATAAAGTGATAGACTACAGCCTGAGTCTGTACGCTCGAGCTGGACCGATTTCATACAAAGCAAGCCTAAGGAGAAATAAGCCCTCAAATTTTCTCCAAGACCGGGGCGAAGTCCATTGTGAGGCTGTCAAACGAATTTTCCGCTCCCTCGCTGGCACCAAACCTCGCACACTTACCTATGGCCATGAGCCCCACAACCTTATAGGGTTCACCGACATTGATGGAACACCACAGGGACACCGACATGCGATTTCTGGCTTTTGCTTCGCTTTCTTATTGATAGAACCGGACCTCGTGCGAGCAAGAATTAATCACCGTATCCACGAAGCCGAATACGTAATCGCAAACCACGCGCAAAGCCTACTGAGACGCTATTTGGGCCTTCACTTCTCCCAACGACTTGCTATTGCGATAACCAAGCCGCATTACGTCTCGCTACAGTCGACCGCTACCACGGACGCACAAAACATATCTACATCCGATATCATTTCATGCGCAAACCACGCCGGCCATCCTCACGAAGGCGCTTCCAAGGCTCAAAGTCGCAGTTCACTTGCAGGCTCTCAGGATTTGTCGCACTCGAGGGGAGTTTTGCATCTCGGCATGCTCAACCCAGCTGACTCAAGCGTTCACTGAACGCGAGCGCCTCAATTACGCACGATCGTGGCGCGTTTACACTCTTCGGCTGTTATCTGTTTGAACGATATCTCATGTTATCCCATCTTAGTTTATTTTGTTCTGAACCGTTTCGTTACAACCGTCGACAGCCCTTGCTGGTTTTCCTTTTCCTTCTCTTTCGACCCAGCTCCATATGTATCAAGATTTCGTACGATTCCAAGATGTCCCGGTCTGCTTTACCTCTCCTTCACCAAAAACGTACAAAACCTGTGTAAAAATTCGTCTGTATCGAATCAAAGAATCTATCCAGTTTGATTCTAAAACTCCTCATGTGCTCTCTTCAATCCCCTCTAAAAGCGAAGTCTTTTCGCTCTCGATGTCACTCGCAGTTTATTCGAACTTTTACTCACTATTGCTGTCGTCTTCGCTGACTCAACCAACACTTCTTGACCTTTGGCACTTGACCGGCAGAACTAGATGGCGTCTATCGCCTTGCCCAACCTCATCAACGTCTGCCGAAGATACTGTTCTCCCTCATTAATTTGATCAACGTGACTAAACACCACACGCTCTGCAGAGCTTCACGTTCCCGACTCAATCTTCACTTTCTCAGGAACGTTCTTGGGTACCCAAGAACTGGTGGCTCACGTTCCCGTTACATAATAACCTGTGCTCACTACCCAGACCGGAACACGTGCCTGCTTATGCGGTAGCCGAACAAGAAATCTTGGACAATTCTCGTTCCAACATCAATGACTGAAAGACGTCGCAGGAGATGATAATCATTGTATGTGCCTAATTTTCACCAATATTCCACATCTGAAATCGTACTGTACGCGAAACACGTTACCCCCATCCGTTGCGCAAAGAAAAGGACCGTATCAGCTGAGTCCGCCCGGGGGGAGGGGGGGGGAGCCTCCGGTTACTGCTAGTGCCGTTAGTACCATGAGGCTCCAAATGAGCAAATCTCCATTCCAAGAACGAAAAAGAGTCCAAGGGTCGAAGGAGATAAATAAATACATCAAGAGTTATGAGTATGTAAGCCAACGCGGGGTATGTAACGGATTGCGATAAAGTGGGTGTCATATGCTCATAGTCTCAGTATGAGTGACAGTAGAAGTGGTTGTGGGAGCAGTACTGGGATAACGTTGAACAGCGCGAATGTTACCATAAGCAGGCGGCAGCTCGATTGTCTCAGGCTGCCCAGCACCCGATGGCCCTCCGCTAGGGCCTGCGTCATCGTGCTGAATGATATTCACAGGACGCCCTTGACCTGGTAGTGCACCTTTTCGCATACTCGTTGCCGCGGCAGTCAAGCCCTGTGGGTACGAGAAATCGCCTGGAGGCTTGGGGAGAGGTCGATCACCGGCTGAGGAGGTTGCCTCAGATGTGCTTCGATCGGAACCGAGGAAGGGTTCGGGTGCATAATGGTGGGGGAGGTTGTGGGGCCCATTTTCATCTTCGTCGTCGTTAAGCACATTGACGGGGCGCTCTTGCGCAACACTATTCTTCCCTCGTCGGGCGTAGAAGAAAGCAATCAAAGCAACAGCAACTATCAGGGCGAGCCCACCCACGACACCGCCTATGAAGAAAAATATTAATGAGACGTAAGCTTCCGACAATTCATGTAGTATACGTACCAGCAATGGGACCAGCATCGCTTAAGGTATGAACATCAGCAGAATATTTTGGCCAGCACACAGACTACTCACGAGGACTTTCCGCTTCCGCCGTTCGACCCGCCCTTGGTGCCTGTGGGATAGCTGCCTGGAGGAGTACCAGCGGTGGAGGAAGGTGAAGCGTTATTCAGACAGGTAGTGTTTGACGAGTAAGAGACCGTGTATCCCACATAACCGCCAGAACCGATTCCGCGATCGTCGCCCGCGATTATGAGAATATTGGTTCCACCAGGGATGTTAATAGTCCACTCGAAGCCGGTTCCGGTGGTATTTTCCGTGGTCAAAGTTTCGGGGAGGGCGAAGAAATTTCCCCCAGGGATGATGCCATAAAATTGGACAGTACTGTATGTAGTGATATCGAAAGTCTCAGCGAGAGGCCAAACAGGGAGACAGACTGCGGAGCAATGGATAACGCACCCGTTCACGGCTCCCGGTAACCACCACCACCGAACGGAATCACATTGTGTGATGCCTAACTCAAGTTGGACGTTAAACGTCCAGGGGGGGTGAATGGTTTGGGTGGGATTATAACAACTCGAGTCGGATGATCTAAGGACAGTGACTGGGGTGCTGACAACGCCTGTGCCCGAACCACTGCTGTCAGTGACCTGCAGGTGATTCGGTAGGCGATAAGCAACGATTCGAGAAGGAGAAGGGTGATGAAGACAAGACTTAGACATACAACTGCTACGAATGAAGAATTTTCGGGGTAATTGAGATTGAAGGTGAGGGACGTGCTGTTTCCGGGGAATGGATAGGTCTGAACTGAGCGAACTTCGATACCATTTGGGAGAGGAGAATTGCCATTGGGGATGATCACGAAGCTGTAGGGAGGTTGACCCGAGCCATTGACGGCGACGGAGAGGTTTTGACATTGGGCGGGGTCAGAAGTGAATTGCCAGGTGTATGCGGTGGTATAACTAGGGGAAAAGAAGAAGACGAAGGGTATAATTAACCAGGAATACTGGGTCATCATAGTGCCGAGTCGGCGAAAGGTGAGGGGAGAGGGCAAGTCAGAGTAACCGTGAGACGGATCTTCATCCCAGTACATGAACACTTCTTCTTTTAGAAGCAGTGCCTCGGACAGCGCGAGGCTGTGTGGAGCGCCCAAAGGTTGCGCCCGTGCCAGTGATTGATTATGAGTGACTATGAACCACAACTACCGACCTTATAATAACTCACGTCCCAACATTCTATGATATGACTTCTCGATCCGACAATCCTCCTTCCCCCAGTTCAGTATACTGCTCACCACAGTACTCGTTGGCAAAACGCATAGACAACCGCCAAGCGTCAAGGCGCTTTCGACTATCCCCAAGAGGCAAAGTTTGATTATCAGCGCCAGCATTTGAAATTTCGAGTTGCTCGATTATCGATGTCCTTCGGTCACAATAATTCAACCTCTCGACTTCGGGTCTCGTACGTCTCTCAACACAGTAGGTGAAGGTAGATAAACAACGCCTTACATAGGTTTCATGATAAAACGCATGAATCACCAAAGTATCACGAATCACGACCGGAAGTCGAAGAGTGCTACACAATTGACGTCTGTCAAACAGGGCGCTCGGCTAGCGGTTTCTGTGGCCCTGACGGTCCTGAATGTCCAGCCGCTTTACAAACGGTGGCTGACCCTGAGGCTGCGTCGTCTGGACTGTGAACTCTGAAGTTAAGATCTCTTGGATAATACTGGTAGTAGTAACTTAGAACTAGCCAGAGAGCAACGTGAGTCCATTGAGTTGTACATGGTGTGACGAGAGATGCCAGTGATGACGCGATGACGAACGACAGGAAGCTCTTGCCTAGCGGTCTGAGCCCTTCCGAGGTCTTTGTTTTCCAATATGCTGGGTCACATCGATCACTCCGCTCGGGCTGTCTGTTTCTATCGCTCCTGCCTGAAAAAGTCTCTTTCACGGTTTTCCAGAGTACATCGACTCCGTCACACTTGAGATTTTGAGAGAGCATGGTTACTCGTGACTGCATGACCATTCACATGTGTCTGGAAACTCTTTGGGTCTCACAATCATTGCTCAACAATGGCGTTTGTGCCAGAGATTTGCGAGTTCTCATAGATCTCATGGTCCAGCCTTCCGCAAAACAATACTCCACCAGCAACGTGTGGCCTTGCTGGTTCTGGTTCCAGTGGTTCCAGTGCTGGTACGCTTTCGTCCGGACCTTCTTTATCTGCCAGAGTGATCGCCCAATGACAGCGTCGACGCTGTTTGTACGAAAGACCCTAGCGTGCGCATAATTCCACAGACGCTGCAAACTCTTCCCGCAACAATAGGACCCGACAGCAAAGACTTCTGATTCTTAATTATCTCATCTTGATCTCGGCACGTGCAGCGTCTTCCACGCCTTGCAGTTGAATCCGAATCTAAAATCCCCATCCAAACGAGCCACGCCAAGACGCTGAGCACGACCGGCATGGAGCCGCGGGGTCCGAGCGTATCTGTTCACCACCGTTCCTTTCGCTGTCCTCTCCTTCAGCGGAAGCGACTTGCGCGATCAATGCCTTCTAAAACACTGTTCTCTCTCATTTAATTGATGTAACTAACCACTACACGCTCTGCAGAGCTTCCCATGCTCGACTCAATCATTGCTTTATGAGGAACGTTCTTGGGCATCCAAGAACTGGTGGCTCACGACCATTGACGACTTGTGTGTGTTCACTACCCAGACCGAAAAATGTAGCTGCTCATGCGGTAGCCGAACAAGAAATCTGGGCCAATTCACATTCCAACATCATTAACTGAAAGAAAACGCAGAGATGTGAATTATTATGTGTCCGAAACTATTTTCTACATATGTTCCAAATATAAAGTCATACTGTACGCGAAACACGTCAGTTCCATCCGTCGCGTGAAAAAAGGTGTCCGTATCCACATAGGGGGCCCGGAGGGCGATCCCATTACTGCTAGTGCTGTTAGGACGAGGGGGACCTAAATGAGCAGATATACATTCCAAGCACGTAAAGCAGTCCAAAGGTCGAAGGATATAAATAAATATATCAAGTGTGATCAGCATGTAAGCCAATGTCATGCAGGACGGGGTAGTAACGGATTGCGATAAAGTGGGTGTCATGGGGTCGTAGTCTCAGTATGAGTTGCAGCTGGGGGATCAATACTGGGATGACTTTGAACTGGGCGAATGTTACCATAAGCAGGCGGCAGCTCGATCGTCCGATGCTCGCCGACAACTGAAGGCCCTCCGCTAGGGCCTGCGTCATCGTGCTGAATGATAGTCACAGGCTGCGGTTGACCGAGTAGTGTACTTTTGCGCATAGTCGTTAGCTCGACACTCGTGCCCTGTGGGTACGATATATCGGCTGGAGACTTGGGGAGAGGTCGATCACGTGAAAAAAAGGTAGCCTCAGATGCGCTGGAATCGGGAACGAGGAAGGGTTCGGGTGCATAGTGGGGAAGGTAGTGGGGTCCCTTGTCCTCTTCGTCATCGGGAAGCACGTTGACGTGGCGCTCTTTCGCATACCCACGACGGGGGTAGAAGAAAGCCATCAAAAGAATGGCAACCACGAGGGCAAGCCCACCCACAACACCACCTGTGAAGAAAATAGATGATAAAGACATAAGCTTCCAAGAGTTCATATAAAATACGCACCAGCAATGACACCAGTGTTGCTTGAGGAGTGAACATCAGCGGAAGAATTCAGTTTATACAGAGACCAACGTACGAGCGCCCTCCCGGGCCACTTTGGCTGTTTGAAACGCTGCCAGTTGGATAGCTAGTACCTCCTGCAGGACTTCCAGCAGTCGAGGAAGGTGAAGTACTATTCAGACAGGAACTGATTGTCGTGGGTCCGATCGTGAAGTGGGCTACTCCCCCAGCGCCGACTTGGCTGTCATCATTTCCGACAATGATGAAGTCGGTTCCACCTTGGATGTCAGCGGTCCAATTAAAGCCAGTGGCAAGGCCACTGGTAGTACTGATCGTGGACAAAGGACCTTGTGGGATGATGAAGGAATCTCCCCCAGGGATGACACCATAAAAATAGACAGTACTGTGTGGCGTGTGAAGGAAAATGTCGGAGATTGAGAAGAGGAAGGTTGATTGCGAGTGAAGAACGCACCCATTGATTGGCCTATGGGCCGAATCATCTTGATACCACCACCACCGATTTGGTTCACACTGTGTGACACTGCCCGTGGGATCGGCGTAAAAGATCCACTGTGAGTAATTATGGGTAGGATCATAACAACTTGAGTCGGATGATTGAAGGACAGTAATTGGGATGCTGGTACCACCGGTGCCAAAACCACTACTGTCACTGACCTGCAGGTAGTGCGGCAGGCAATAAGCTACCTATTCGACTACGGGAATGGTGACGAAGACAAGATAAAGACATACGACTGCTACAAATGACGAATTTTCGGGGTAGTTGAGATCAAAGCTGAGGGTCGTGCTGTTTCCAGTGAATGGAAAGGTCTGAATGCTGCGAGGGTCAGTCTTATTTGGGAAAGGAGCGGGGCCAGTTGGGAGGAGTAGGAGGCTGTAGGGTGGTTGACCTGAGCCCTGGATGGCAATGGAGACGTTTTGACATTGGCGGGGCGAAGAAGTGAACTGCCATGTGTATGCGGTCGTATAACTAGGGAAAAAGAACAAGAAGAAGGATATGATCAGCGAAGAATGCTGGATCACCATTGTTCCAGTGCGGGGAAGGGTGAGGGGACAGATTAATCAGTCGGGCTTCCATCCCAGTTAATAACTGGAACGCTTCTTCTACTTTACTGCAGTTACAGTGCCTCAGTGCAACGCCTGGCCGTGGGAGCTCAAGCGATGAATCGATGCAGGGTTGATTGACGCCGTCGATCGATTATAAGCTACTATGAAACACAACTATGGACTTTGAAATAGACTTATCACTCACATCCCAACATTCCGTGGTATGGGTTCCGACCATCCTCTCCCCAAGTTCAGTATACTTCTCACCACGGAACTCGTTGGCAAGAGGCAAAGGCAACTGCCATTCGTCAAGGCGCATTCGACTAGTATCCCTAAGCGGCAAAGATTGATTATCATTCCGTAAAGGCGCAAGCAAGCATTTGAAATTTCAAGTTGCTCGATATCCATGCAGTCAGCCATAATAATTCTAACTACAAGGTAGGTGAAGGTTAGCACGCTAGACCTCAAGTGGCATAACCTCGCCGCCTCAGTATCCCTCACCATCACTGCCCCCACCATTGACTGGGAAGCAAGCCTCGGGTCAGACCATGCCGGTGTATGCTCTCACTGGATGCTAAACTTCCGCCCCACCCTCACCCACCTCCAACCACTCCAGACCTATAAGCTCGACTTGGACGAGGAAGAACGCGGGATGTGGTCGGGCACTTTGGCTGGAGCACTACCTGAGCTCTGGGACGACCTCTTCACACCCACACTGATTGACAATGCAACCCGCAGCCTTCAGGCGGCGATCGAAACGGCCTGCTTGACCGACATGGCCCACAAGAAGGCGCCTGGAGCAAGACCCAACCACTGGTGGTCTCAAGCCTGTACCGACGCTGTCTAGGCAGTCCGCGACGCCATCAACGAGGCTGATGAAGACAAACGCCGGGACAACCGGCGTATCCTCAAAAAGGCGGTAAAGACGGCCAAGTGGGAGTGGGCTGACACCCTCGAAACATCGGGCGCCGTATGGGAGGTCGCGAAGTGGAGACATGGACGAAAACTCAACACCATCGCTGCCCTACGCGCCGGCGAAGACGGTACCCTAACTTTCGACCACAAACATGTCGCTGGGATCCTAGCACGACGCTTCTTTACCACCGACCCGGGGGCGGTGCCTCTGATCCAACCAGACGACCCTCCAGCCCGGCCAGCCCGCCCCTTCCCGAAAATAACCAAAAAAGAGGCCCTAGAACACCAGGAGACGTCAAACAACTCCACCCCCGAGAGTCAGGTATTTCCTGGCGAATCTTGAAGATGGCCTGGCCCATTATCGACAGCCACTTTGTAGAACTTGCTACAGCAGTTTTCATATTAATTGTCACCCCTATCATTTTTTTTCACGTAGGCGGGATTCAAATGGGTGTTCTGGCTGCTGTGCTGCATCATGGCAACATTTGACTATAGTAGTAAGGGAAGTGGGTGTACGCGCACCGATCGTCGTGTTAAGAAGAAACACTAACCATTTGCCGTCACCCTCCCTCTCACCTCCTCCTCGACCAACCAACTCCGATACCCAGCTGGGTCATGAGTGTCGAGCACGAGTACACGATAGGGATGAGCGGTATGAGGTTGAGCACACCCTGTGATACATCGTGTTAACGACCAGGGAGTGTGGGAGATGCGATAACGTACCCAGACAGACTTTTCGGCGGGGAAGTTCGGGTGCCGATTCCACGCCCACAGCCCGCGAGTACAGAAACCACAGGCGGCGTCGTCCGCAGTCCACGCAAGACGTGCGCCAGGCCATTGCGCACGGGCGTCGTACGGAACCGTCGCACTGTGCTTCCATGCGTGATAGGCGAACTGCTGGTTGTCCGCGGTGAACTCCCATGCGAGAAGCGCGACCACTGTGAACGCGAGAACGCCGTCGGCAGGCGTCAGAGGCGTCTGGTGCGTCGCGGCGATCAGCGCCAGGGTGGCCCTGAGGAGCAGGAGAGCGTTTTGGATCGCAGCTGGGAACGGAATGGGATGTCAGGGTGTGGTAGGATAAAGGGGCGCGGGATGGACATACCGATGAAGGTCAGTTGATGACTTGGAACAGCCACGCTGGGCGTTTGGCGCGGAGAACGACCCAGCAGTAATCTTCGTCGTTGCTCGAGACAGGGGTGTGAAGGAGATTTAAGGAAAGACACACAATCGGAAGAGGCCACGTCTCCAGGTGTTATAGCAATTGGGACAGGCTCTACGACAGGCTCGTGGATAGCCTGAACGCCTTAATCGATGGCCTGCGTGACGGGTTCCTCAACCGGCTGGGTAGCAATGACTCGAATAGCTTGTTGAATCGGCTCAGATAGTGTGACTTGAGTGATTTCTGAGATGGTGGCAACTTTCTCTGGTTTGCAACGACGCTCTACATCGTGATATTCTGTGGAAACCTCTGTCGGACATATCGCTGCAGTCGTGCATGCGCCGGCTCACTTTTACAGACAGGCGCTGTAATAAAGTCTGACAACGACTCGGCTTTGGTGCTTGCCTTGGCCGTGATGAAGTCTTCGGAGGAGATACTCTTGGTGGCCTCTGTATCTGTAGGGCACAGTTCAGCGGTCTCGTAGAGTGATGGGATACTGGGTAGGGATGCGAACGACATAATAGAGGGCGAAGTAATGGGCCGTCTAATACTGGGTGGAACTGGATGGTACAGTCGAAAATGTCATAACGCATAATGTCATAATGCATATTTCTAATAACGCATAGGTTTGGGGCTCAGAATCATAGTATACATAGAGAAAATATGGATATAATGCATAGAAAATTGCTATCAAATATGCATTATTGAGCCCGAGTGTACCTAAAAAACAGTGATTTCCGGGACTTGGTTTGCCAAGATTTTCTTAAATCAACTATGCCTGCTGAACACACTTGCAAAACTTGAGATAAATCTAAGCCTATGTGTAACGTCCCGGGTCATAGTAGGTATCTGACCTAACCAATAACCAAGGGGACGTGATCAAGGGGACACTTACTGTACTATACGGATGGCTGACTGACTGATTGATGTACGATGACTGATGGCTGACTGACGGATTACTGTATGCTGACTGACGATCTGTGCTACGATGACTGTACACCTGTGGACGATTACCTAGCAGACTAGTAGTAGTGGCGGTCTCGCTGACGAAGGCGGATCGCGCGAGTAGGTTATAAGGAAGCTATTGACTGTTGTGGTCGATAGCTTGGATTTCTTGTATCATTCTCGACTCGTTATCAAAACCGTATTCTCTCTCATCCTTCGGGGTCACGATTCACTCTCAAGCAAGACTCCGCCTTTGAGCGTTGAGACGATACTCTGCCTTCGTGCTAGAGTCAGGAATTCGCTAAGTCACCGCGTTCACCCCTTTAGTCGCCTAAGTCAGGCTCACGTGCTGCTCGCACGTAACATTAAATCCAAGCTCCCCTAAATCGAATGCTGTGGCAACTATCAACACCAAAGACAGTTGGGACTTCGTGCCCTACCGCATCGACTCAAGAGAACGAGACGCACCTACTCGTTACTGTTACGTCCCGGGTCATAGCAGGTATCTGGCCTAACCGATAACCGAGGGGGCGTGATCTACGGGGACGATTACTCATTCTTACGATGTTGATTACTGATACTCTTACTGTACGATGACTGATGATTGTAGTAGTTGAGGCGTTAGTATTAGTGGACGTTACCAAGCATTAGTAGTAGTGGCTGTATCGCTGACGAAGGCGTACAGTCAAGATAGGATATAAGGTGGCTGTCGACTGATGTAGTCGACAGCTTGACTCTCTTGTACCATTATCGAATCTAGTCGGGGTTCTCTCTCTCTCCCGCCTCTGTCGTCGCTCTCTTAGGAAGGCTCTTTCAAGAGTCCTTGGACAAGTCACACCTTCGTGTGTTGACACACCTCGCTAAGTCACGTTACTTGCCATCACGTGAAGGGTCTAAGTCAGACCACGAACGTAACATTAGAGTCAAGCTCCCTTCACACGCCGTGGCGCCGATTACCACAAAAGACGGTTGGGACTTCCAACCCTTCACCATCAATTCTAGGGAAAGAGACGCCCCTGCAAGATACATCATCAACCGAATCCGCTGGAGGACAATCCCAGACGACAGACGAAGCGGAGTATTAGAACACTTCAATACCGGTTACTACGCCGAAGCCGCTACAGCCCAACGATTCCACCCTATCATCTTCCATCACGGAAGGTGTTGTTGGTTAGAACTCAGGTGGAACCGAACACAAGAATACTTTGAAGCAGCCAGACCAGCAGGAGACAATCTGAACTGCAATATCCTACTATCAGAAGCGCGAGACATCGAAGAACAGGGAAGAATCGACGGAGCTCCAGAGGAAGAAACACACGAGGAGTCTATATCCCCAGAACTCCAACACTGAACACCCGCAAGGTCGGACACTAGTCACACAAGTGAACGAGCACCAACGCCGTCAGTAGCCGAAGAACCAGAACACATCTACGTTCACGAAGAACCAGCATTGGAAAACATCATCCAACAAACAGCTACGTTACATATCCCAGATCCTATCCGCATGGCTACTCAAACCCTCATGGAAGAGCCAACGCCATTAGTCATCGACGAACGAACGGGTCATGTTGTAGACATGAACCCCGCAGATTTACAAGCTGCACGAAGGGCCATGGGGCCTGATGAACCGGACCAACCAGGGGGTTTCGACTTTGACTATGACGAACCACCCCCTCAACCATACGAGCAAATTAATAGAGGAGAAGGGATATGAGGATACCCTTACAGACGACACAACGAAGCCCCACCACCACAAGGAGGAGGAGGGGGACCGCCACCACAAGGAGGAGGAGGGGGACCGCCACCACAAGGAGGAGGAGGAGGACCGCCACCAGCGGGAGGACAACCACAAGGAGGACCACCGCACGGAGGGAACACTACGGATAAATTCATAGGAAACCCTCCAAGCTCCTTCAGTGGGGACCGTTCGAAAGTCGAAGGCTTCATCCTTCAATGGGAAGTTTACGCCGGAGTAAATGCAAGTCACGTGGCAATGAGGAACAAATATCAAAAAGCTATGTTGTTTCTCACATACGTTCAAGGAGACCTGGTTAACGCCTGGGTCATGTCGGCCAGTCAATGGCTAGTCCGAGAAGTGACAAGAGGCGTCAGTCAATTCGACAATAGGCTATGGAATAACATCCTACAGGCCTTTAGAAGACAATTCGCCGACGTACTCAGCAAGGAACGTGCTCAAGCACAGCTCGACGCCGGGATAAAAATGAAGGAAGGGAAGATCGATGACTACATTGCGCTATTCGAACAATTGGTTCGATATGCAGGATACGATATCAACGCCGAACAAACCCTCAAATACTTCATAAAAGGGTTACCAAGGACGTTGTACGAAGCCATGTACCAGCATGACGACCCAAGGACATATGAAGAATGGAGAGCATCGGCTCTCAGAAGGCAACAAAAGTGGATCCATATGCAAACGGTACGCGGAAACCTTGACATGTTCAAGGGCTCTAACAGAAATCACGCGGGAGCACTATCAAAATTGCTCGCCCCACTACCACACCCAGACGCAATGGACACGTCCGCAGACCGAGTCAGGGGAAGACTCGCAGGAGCAGAAGATGTCCTTAACAATCCACGACCTCCATTCCAACCACGGGGAGGATACCTTCAGCGACAAAGAGAGAATCGCGGCGCTCGCGACTTCAGTCAAGTGCGGTGCTACAACTGCGACAAAATGGGGCACATCAGCCGAGACTGTCGCCAGCCACGACGAAACAAACGCCAGCAAATAAGAAGCACTGAAGAAAAACCACGAACTGACGAAGACAAGGCCGAAGACTGGTTGAGAGGAGTGGCCAGTGAAGGAGAGGATGTGAAGGACCTCATCTTACAAAAGTTGATGGGGACGGATTTTTCAGATGCCTGAACCCGACGGCCTGGGTGAGGGCACTCCATTGTAACTCTGTGTATATCATGCGCTACCGTTCTATGAGAATTCCAGTTCAACTACACACACGTTACAACACGGCCGAGATAAAAGCACTAGTGGACTCAGGAGCCACCGATAACTTTGTGAGCGAAAGTTTCCTCCAGAGAATGGGAATAAAAACACGATTGCTAGATACGCCAAAGCGAATCTACAATATCGACGACACGACGAACAAAGCTGGATCCATAACTCATTATGTCATTCTCCGCGTCAATGTGAACGGGAATGACAAAGAAATGCGGTTCTTGGTCACTAACATAGGGAAGGAAGACATATTGTTTGGATACCCATGGCTGGCAGCCTATGAACCCCAGTTCGATTGGAGGAAGGGGACGATCGATCAAACACATCTCCCAGTCACGATCAAAACAATCAATGTAACCGACAGGAGGAACGTGCTAGCCTACCTACTAACAGAATCAAAGAAGCACATCGTCAACCAACTACGAGACGAAGAAACACGTGGAGGAAGGGTAATGATCCCCGCGGTCGAACATGCGATTGCGGCCAAACCCATGAAAGAAGAGCAAGCAGTACTACCCCCGCAATACGAAAGGTTCAAAAAGGTGTTTGACGAAGAAGCATCCACAAGACTACCTGAAAGACGGTCTTGTGATCACGCAATCACCCTCCAGCCTAATGCGCCGACATCAATCACATGTCGACTTTATCCCATGACGCAGACGGAAGATGACGCTCTAGACACTTTTATCGACGAACATCTCAAGAAGGGATATATCCGACCTTCACAATCACCCTACGCATCATCCTTCTTTTTTATCAAAAAAAAAGATGGCAAACTTCGTCCGGTCCAAGACTATCGCGCAATAAATCGATGGACAGTGCGGAATCAGTACCCGCTTCCACTAATAATGGACCTAATGCGCGATCTGGGAGGAGCGGTCATATTTTCAAAATTCGATGTCAGACAGGGGTATAACAACATCCGAATCAAAGAAGGAGACGAGCACAAAGCCGCGTTTAAAACGCGTAGAGGACTTTTTGAACCAACGGTCATGTATTTTGGCCTTTGTAACTCACCGGCGACCTTCCAGGCGTTCATGAATGAGATATACCAACCCGTCATCGCTAAATTCGCGATGGAAGGCACGCACATAAGAATCTACATGGACGACATTGCCGTCGCCACCAATGACTGCGGCACTTTCAGATGCACAAGTGAAGCACATACAGCCGCCGTTTCGGCTATACTCGAGGTCGCGGCCACCCATGACCTATACTTCAAACTATCAAAATGCGCATTCCACGTTCCATCTATTGATTACCTGGGGGTAATCCTTGAAAAGGGGATGACGCGCATGGACCCAGCAAAGGTCTCGGGTGTCCGCACGTGGCCAATACCAACAAAAGTCAAAGACGTACGCAGTTTTCTAGGTTTTTGCAATTTTTACCGTCCCTTCATTCGAGGATTTGCCCATATCGCCAAACCAATGAACGAGCTGACGAGGAAGGACGTCGAGTGGCACTGGGGACCAGCCCAACAAACGGCCTTCGATACACTCAAGAATCGTATCACAAGCAATCCGATCCTCGCTCACCCAGATCCAAAAGAACAATACGACCTCGAAGTAGATGCATCAGGATTTGCAGTAGGGGCAGTCCTCATGCAAAAGGGACCCGATGGTAAGAAACACCCAATAGCGTTCTATTCGGCCACCCTCAACGAGGCCGAACGAAATTATGACATATACAACCTGGAACTACTGGCCATTGTGAAAGCGTTGAGAAACTGGAGATATCTATTGGTGGGGTCGCCACATAAGGTCAGAGTCTTCTCGGACCATATGAACCTACAATACTGGCGAGACCCACAGAAGATCAGTCGAAGAGTAGCTCGAGAAGTACTGGAACTGGAAGAGTACGACATCGAAATACACCACCTCAAAGGACGAGCCAACGGTAGAGCAGACGCGTTGTCTAGGAGACCAGACTACGACACGGGAGAAAAGGACAACGACCGCGTCATGGTGCTACCAAACAAAATATTCATACGGACGACGGTTGGGGTTATGCCAAACCCCATCAAACAAGACGAAACTCGGATCAAAGCATGGGTAAACCCCCATGAACTCAAGAAGATAGACGGAGTATGGTTCAAAAATGGGAAAGTGGTGGTCACCACCAAGAAGGACGAGGAGCTAAGGGGAGTCATAAAGCAATACCATGACACATTAACGGCGGGTCATCCAGGGATAGCAAAAACACAAGAAATGCTAGCTCGACATTACTGGTGGCCGAACATGAAGACCAACGTTATGAACTACATACAAGGATGTGCCGAGTGCCAAAGACATAAGGTCAACACTCGCCCCACCAAGGCACCATTCGAGCCTATCTATCCTCAACCAGGAGCAACGCCATTCGAAGTGATAGCGGTGGACTTTATAACTAAATTACCCCCATCAGATGGATATGATTCGATCCTGACAATCACAGATCACGACTGTTCCAAGGCGACAATATTCATACCCTGTCGAGAATCGATGTCGGGAGAAGAAACCGCGATGTTATACGCCCAAAAGGTACTCCCACGGTTCGGACTCCCGAGCAAAATAATCAGCGATCGAGACCCACGGTTCGCGGCAAAGTTCATGAGGGAACTATGCAAAACTCTTCAGATTCAGCAAAACATATCGACGGCCTACCATCCGAGGACGGATGGACAATCAGAACGTACCAACCAATGGTTGGAACAATATCTATGACTATGGGCCAATGAAAAGCAAGACAACTGGGCCGCACAGCTACCTCTAGCTGAGTTCGCCCATAACAATACGATAAGCAGCACTACAAAACAGACCCCATTTTTCATGCTGATGGGGTATCACCCTCGAGATAAATGGGCGTCAGGGACCATCAATCTACCCAGTGTATCCACCAGGATAGAACAACTGATGGAAGCAAGACGGAGCGCGCAGGAAAACATGATAAAGGCCCAAAAGTCGTGGGTCAAACACAAAGATATGCCCAAATATGCTCCAGGAGACCAAGTATGGTTAGATGGGTGCAATCTACGAACCAATCAACCAACGCCCAAACTTGCGCCCCGAAGACAGGGTCCGTTTGAGGTCGTACAGGTGATGTCCCCTGTGAATTACCGGCTCAAACTACCCCCGCAGTGGAAGATACATGACGTGTTTCATACAGATCTGCTGACACCTTACAAAGAAACACGTATGCACGGCGTAAACTATCTACGCCCACCACCCGAATTGGTTGAAGGCGTGGAAGAATATGAGGTCGAAAAGGTGATAGACTCCAGAAGGTTGGGACGAGGGCGTAAACTCCAATACCTCATCAAGTGGAAGGGTTACGCAGACTCGGAAAACCAGTGGGTACCATGGAACGACGTCCATGCAGACAAGGAGATAAGGAAGTTCGCACACTTGAATCCGAGGGCTGAAACTCACATAAAAGCAGCCTCGACAGGACCGTCTACTCCATCATCCTTTCACTCCTCTAACTCAATGGCCCATGTCCCTCTCACCATTATCAGCCTTGACGAGATCGCCATCCCCCACATCGACACCCTTAACACCTATGATGGCAACAACAACATTGACGATCCCTTCTGCTCAGCCGTTGAGCACGTCAGAGCCACAGCCGAACGAGATCAAGCCGCCCAAGACCTGGCCAAGGCTCGCAGGCGATTCCCCACACCCGCAAGCGGAAGAATGGAGGACGATGAGGCGGGAATACGGCCTATTGAAGGAGGTGATGACAGCATGGAGGACGGATCAGGTGGTGAAGAGGACTGCAGCGGAGAGGAGGATGAGGATACATCTATTAACGAGGCGTGTATCAACCAGTCCGCCAGCTCCCTCACTACTACCGTCATCGGTAGCAACAACACCTCCGCCACCTCACTCGCCACCGCTGTCAATGACGCCACCGACAGCGAAGACGAGGACGACAGCAGTGACAAGTCCTACCACGCAGCCAGGGTTGTCTGCATCCAATGCGACAACCCCCCCAACTACTGCCACTGTGCTCCCCTCCCTATACCTCACCAAGTCCGCGTCATTGCTGAGGAAACCGAAGATGAGGCACGCCGACCACCTCCAGTTGCTGTTATCTACGGACCAACGGCGGAGCAGGGATACGAAGCGCATGGTCTACCCCCCTATAGGGAAGAACGCGACCCATCGCCCGTCACTACGCGCCGAACGCATGCGACGCGAATCCCTCTCCGTACCATATCGCCTACTCCCGGTGGATTCATCCTCAACAACGGGATGAATTGGGTACCAATGATCATCGAACACGAGGGGCGAAGAATTCCCGCCAAGTATGTACGCGTCCGCATGCTAGACAACCCCGAGGTGTTCGGGACGATGGGGTTACATTCCCCCGTCTACCACGCCGATATCCACGCCGAACCATGTCGAGACATGGGCCCAGCAGCTGAGTACACCCGTGAAGAACTCGGGTATTTCCGCTCTAACTTCCGTGGAAAGCGACAGGTAGACGAAGCCCTCGCTAGGCTGGGGGACATCTCCCTCCAAGCCGAGGTGAGGCGCTACCGCGCGTCCATGGAGGTTGTAGCCGAGCTCGAGCAGGCCATCAGGAAGTTGGAGGACGACATTTTCGTCCACATCGACAGAGCCATGCACTCGTTGAGGCGATTGGGACGTGCTCATGCCCTTAGGAGGGTGCGCGACGAGCACAGGTCAGATGTCGGACTTACCACGGTGACTAGTTGGGTTGTGGAGCGTGGGCGCTCACCCTTGTAAAGGGGTGATGTTACGTCCCGGGTCATAGCAGGTATCTGGCCTAACCGATAACCGAGGGGGCGTGATCTACGGGGACGATTACTCATTCTTACGATGTTGATTACTGATACTCTTACTGTACGATGACTGATGATTGTAGTAGTTGAGGCGTTAGTATTAGTGGACGTTACCAAGCATTAGTAGTAGTGGCTGTATCGCTGACGAAGGCGTACAGTCAAGATAGGATATAAGGTGGCTGTCGACTGATGTAGTCGACAGCTTGACTCTCTTGTACCATTATCGAATCTAGTCGGGGTTCTCTCTCTCTCCCGCCTCTGTCGTCGCTCTCTTAGGAAGGCTCTTTCAAGAGTCCTTGGACAAGTCACACCTTCGTGTGTTGACACACCTCGCTAAGTCACGTTACTTGCCATCGCGTGAAGGGTCTAAGTCAGACCACGAACGTAACAGTTACCTTATAGGACGAGTAAGGTGGCGACACATGCCGGACACCAGAAGATCCGACGAAAACAACACAGGATACTACGCAGAAGCAGCCACCGCACAACGATTTCATCCCGTAGTATTCAACAGGGAATGCTGTTGCTGGGTCGAGCTCAGGTGGAGCAACACTAACAACTACTTTGAGGCAACATGACCAGCGGCCGACGACTTGCACATCAACATACCACTCACCGACGCGTGAACAATCGACCAACAAGGGCCTATAGACGGCCAGGAAGTGGACATCCTTAATCCGGAACCACCGAGGACCGAATTTCAACTACGATCAGAAACACCAGCAGTATCGAGCCATACTAGCGAACGATCACCAACCCCACGAAGTGAAATAATAGAACCCGAGGAAATCGCAGTACAATCACCAGAAGTAGACGCACTAGCCGCGCAAACAGCTGGGTTACACATCCCGAACCAATCAGAGGAATACCATACAGCTACATGACTACTCAAACAGAAGTATCGCCACCCCGACTTGTCATAAATGAACAGACAGGTCACGTTCAACAACTACAACCAGAAGACGTAGAAGCCGCTAACCGAGCTATGGGGCCGACGTCCCCGACGCGCCAAGTATCCCTGAAGGAACAGAAATGTTCTACGAGTTTCGGCTTAACCGCAACAGGTACCATCACCCGAAAACAGGCCATTCCCACCCCTGCGACCACGAGATAACGGACCACCAGGTGGAGGAGGAAGACCACCAGGAGGAGGACGCCAGGAGGAGGACCGCCAGGAGGGAGGGAGGACCGCCAGGCGGGGAGGAGGAGGACCACCACTAGGGGGGCCTGCTGTAGCCCACAACGCACACCAAGGGGGAAATGACAATTCATTGGTAACCCACCACCTACATTCACAGGAAGCAGGTTACAAGCCGAGGCATTCATCCTCCAATGGGAGGTCTATGCAGGAGTCAACGCGAACCATTCAGCTATGCTGAACAAATACCAGAAAGCTATGTTGTTTCTCACATACATTCAGGGAAACGCGGTTAACCAATGGGTCATGTCGGCAAGTCGATGGCTCGTCAACGAAGTCGCCACGGGCACCAACCAATTCGACAACAGGCTGTGGGAGAATCTACTCCACGCCTTTCAAAGACAGTTCGGCGATGTCCTCAGCAAAGAACGAGCACAAGCCCAGCTCGACGCCGGTATCCACATGAAGGATGGAAAGATCGACAATTATATCGCCCAATTCGAACAACTCGTTCGACACGCGGGATATAATATCAACGCTGAACAAACGATCAATACTTTACAAAAGGACTACCACGCGCGCTATACGAGACCATGTACCAACATGATGATCCCCGGAATTATGAAGAATGGAGAGAATCCGCCCTGAAGAGGCAACAGAAGTGAATTCACATGCAAACAGTCAGGGGAATCTGGATGCCTTCAAACCAGGGCGAGCCACAGGAGGAGCGCTAGCTAAGTTGCTAGCACCACTTCAGAACGACGACCGAATGGACACATCCGCAGATCGCGTACGAGGACGATTGGCGGGGCTGAAGACATTATAGCGAACCATCCCAGGAACGCTAGACCCCCACAACCACCATTTCCACCCCGAGGGGGGTTCATACAAAGGCAGTTCAAGCGAGACCATAGCCAAACACAGTGTTACAACTGCCAGAAAATGGGTCACATCAGCCGCGACTGCAGACAACCAAGAAGGCGCCGAGATGTGCAGACACGCGCACCGAAACAGCAACAACTAAAGAAGAGAGAGCAGCGGAGTGGCTGCGAGGAGTAGCAGGAGACGACGAAGAAGTAAAAGACCTGGTCCTACAGCAATTAATGGGACAGGATTTTGGAACGCCTGAACCCGGCGGCCTGGGTAAGGGCAATACATTGTAACTCTGTGTACATTATGCGCTACCGATCTATGCGAGTACCAGTATCCATTCGTGCAAGTTACAATATGGCCGACATCAAAGCGTTGGTGGACTCAGGAGCCACTGACAATTTTATCCATCCACAATTTGTCAAAAGGATGGGGTTGGGACAACGGGCGTTAGATAAGCCCAAAAACATCTATAACATCGACGATACCACTAATAAAGCGGGGCAGATCACACACTACCTCACACTTAACGTGGAAACAGGAGGAACCCAAAGAGAAATGCGCTTCCTGATCACCGACATTGGCAAGGAAGACATATTACTAGGATATCCATGGCTCGCAACCTATGAACCACGGTTCAGTTGGCGACACGCCACCATTGATGAGAAACAGCTTCCTATAGTCTACGATCGGTCAACCCAAGTGACCGAAGAGCCGTACTAGCAAGGTTGCTTAACGAAGAACAAAGCGACGTCAAAATCTCACGAATGTTCACTACCGAAGCAAAAGAACAAATCGTGACGAAACTAGAAGAACAAGTGTATGGGCGACGATCAGCGGTCGAGCTTGCCATAGACGCCAAGCAATATACCAAGAACGTCGAAATACCAAAAGAATACCAACAATTCGCACAGGTATTCAGCGAGGAAGAAGCAAAAAGATTCCCACCAAAACGAAGTTGCGACCACGCAATTGAATTCAAGAAGGGAGCACCAGACGTCATCGACTGCAAGTATACCCAATGACAAGGGTAGAAGACGCAGCGCTAGACGAATTTATTGACGAACAACTAGACAAGGGATACATTCGTCCCTCAAAGTCCCCTACGCATCATCCTTCTTTTTTATCAAAAAGAAGGACGGGAAAGCTACGACCCGTACAGGACTACCGGAAGATCAACGAATGGACCATACGAAACCAATACCCACTCCCTCTTATTGATGATCTAACCAGAGATCTTGGGGGAGCACAGATATTCAGTAAGCTCGATGTCCGACAAGGATACAACAACATTAGGATCAAGGAAGGAGACGAACCCAAAGCCGCGTTCAAAACACGTCGGGGACTATTCGAACCGACTGTCATGTACTTTGGCTTGTGTAACTCGCCTGCAACATTCCAAAGCTTCATGAACAACATCTATCAACCAATAATCACAAACACGAAGCGGCCGGAATGACATTAGGGTTATATGGACGATATTGCCATAGCAACCAAGAGGCAACCACTAGCAATCAAGAAACACCAAGACGCAGTCCGCGATGTGCTCGCCATAGCACAGGAAAAACGATCTATTTTTCAAGCCTGAGAAATGTGTCTTCAATGCTCCCAGTATTGATTACCTGGGGGTAATCCTTGAAGAGGGGGTGACACGCATGGACCCTGTCAAAATTTCGGGCGTCCGCGATTGGCAAATACCCACATCAGTAAAGGATGTACGATCATTCCTCGGTTTTTGCAACTTTTATCGGCAGTTTATCAGAGGATTTGCCAACATCGCCAAACCGCTCAACGCGCTTACACGAAAAGACGAACCATGGCAGTGGGAAACAAGACATCAAGTAGCGTTTGACATGCTTAAACAATGAGTCACCACAGAACCCATACTAGCGCACGCAGACCAAACCCAACAATTCGACCTAGAAGTAGACGCGTCAGGATTTGCGGTCGGAGCGGTACTACTGCAAAAGAAACAAGATGGGAACGACATCCAGTGGGCTACTACTCGGCAACGCTCAACGCCGCCGAACGCAACTACGACATCTACAACCTAGAGTTGTTAGCCATCGTAAAGGCCTTGCAAAATGGCGACACCTGTTGGCGGGCTCGCCACATAAAGTACGCATTTTCTCCGATCATCTTAACCTCAAATACTGGTGGGATCCCCAGAAGATCAGTAGGCGAATTGCCAGGGAAGTACTGAACTGCGGAATACAACTTCGAGATACACCATGTCAAAGGCGCGGCCAATGGACGAGCCGATGCCCTATCTCGAAGGCCCGACTACGATCAAGGAGAGAAAGATAACGAAGGCGTCGTCGTATTACCAGACAAAATGTTTGTACGAACAACTACGACCACCCACAACAGGACGAACAAAGGATACAAAGTGGGTCGACCCCCACAAACTGACAAAAGCAGAAGGGCTCTGGTGGTACTGAGGACAACAGCTTGTCATGACAGGACCAATAAGGAGATCAGAGAAGTAATTTCCACGCACCATGACCCACCTATTCATGGCCATCCAGGAATCAACCGAACAACGCAATTAGTGGAGTGCCACTATTGGTGGCCAACAATGAAACAAGATATCGCGGAATACGTTCGAGGATGCGCAGAATGTCAACGGTGCAAGGTCAACACACAAAAAACAAGAGCACCATTGCACCAATATTTCCACAGACCGAGGCGCTACCATTTGAGGTGGTGGCGCTAGATTTCATTACTAAGCTTCCAGTATTGAGGGGATACGACTCGGTACTTACAGTCACAGACCACGACTGCTCCAAGGCAGCCATCTTTATACCATGCAAAGAGGAATATCGGGAGAAGAAACCGCGGCACTATACGCAAAGCATGTCGTAGCGCGTTTGGACTACCCTCGAAGATCATCAGTGACAGGGACCCCCGATTCGCATCAAAGTTTACAAGGGAACTATGTCGAGTTTAGGAATACGACAAAACATCTCAACAGCCTACCACCCACGAACGGATGGACAGTCAGAACGAACCAACCAATGGTTGGAGCAATACCTCAGGCTTTGGGCTGACGAAAGACAGAACAACTGGGCGGACCATCTGGCACTAGCGGAGTTCGCA
Source organism: Lactarius quietus (assembly GCA_015025155.1). Taxonomy (NCBI): domain Eukaryota; kingdom Fungi; phylum Basidiomycota; class Agaricomycetes; order Russulales; family Russulaceae; genus Lactarius; species Lactarius quietus. The sequence continues at coordinate 20,926 of WITN01000717.1, read as the reverse complement.
CACAACAATTGGGCCAATGAGTTCACGCGCGAAACACCGTTCAAGTTACTAATGGGCTATCACCCTATTACTAACTGGACAGATAAGAAATCGCCAATACCAAGGGTCGAGAAGCGACTAGAACAACTGAAGGAGATAAGAGAGCAGGCACAGGATCACATGCGACGCGCGCAACAGTCATGGATCAAGCATCATGACATCCCCAAATACCAGATAGGGGACAGAGTTTGGCTCGAAGGATGCCACCTGCGTACCAACCAGCCAACCACGAAACTTGCACCCAGAAGACATGGACCGTTCCGGATCATTCAGGTGATGTCTCCCGTGAACTATCGACTCGAGCTTCCCACGCAGTGGAGCATCCATGATGTCTTCCACACAGATCTCCTAACCCCTTACAAAGAAACGAAGACTCACGGCGTAAACTATCAACGCCCACCACCAGAATTGGTAGAAGACGTGGAAGAATACGAGGTCGAAAAAGTACTAGACTCAAGAAGGCGTGGAAGAGGGCGTAAACTGCAGTACCTAATCAAGTGGAAAGGCTACACCGACTCGGACAACCAGTGGGTCCCGTGGGACGACGTGCATGCGGACGAAGAGATAAGGAAGTACAAACAAGCCAATCCAACCGCCGAGACTCACATAAAAGCAGTCTCAACAGGACCTCTAGTGGACGCATCCTTCAAACCCACTCCCAACATGTCCCATGTCCCACTCACTATCATCAGCCTTGACCTCCCTCACACCAGCGAGCTCACCACATACGATGACAACAACAACGTGGACGACCCATTCTGCTCTGCCGTCGAGCACGTCAGAGCAGCCGCAGAACGTGATCAAGAAGAACGAGAACAGCAAGGATGAGACCTGGCCGAGGCTCGCCGGCGATTCCCCACACCCGCAAGCAGAAGAGTGGAGGCAGATGAGGAAGGACTACGGGTTGTTGAAGGAGGTGATGACCTCATGGCGACTAGATCAGGTGACGAGGATGACGCCGCAGGAGAGACAGACGAGGATACAGAGATTGATGAGGCAAGTATCCTCCAGCCCTCCACCACCTTCACGTCCACCACCGCTGTCGATCGATACGACAGTGACGAGTCTTCCGATGGCTCGTACCACGACGCCAATGTCATCTGCACAAGATGCGACAACCCCCAGAGCTACTGCCATTGCGCCCCTATGCGCATCCCCCCTCGAACCACCCATGAAGAAGAAGACGACGTTGCCGACGAAGCCATGGATGACGAGGGACGAGCACCGACAACTGCTGTCGTCTACGGACCGACTGCGGAGGAAGGGTACGCCATGCAAGGGCTACCATCCTACGCGGAAGCACGCGATACCTCACCCATCTGTACGCGCCGAGCAGATGCGCCGAGGCGCCCTGTCCGTACCCTATCGCCTACCCCCAGCGGCTTCGTCCTCAACAACGGGATGAACTGGGTGCCTATGGTCATCAAACACGAGGGGCGTCGCATTCCCGCCCGATATGTGTGGGTACGGATGTGCGATAACCCGGAGGTTTTCGGGACCATGGGGCGTCATACGCCAATATACCGAGGGGACATACACACCGAACCATGCCAAGACATGGGGCCCGCAGCTGAGTACACCTGCGAAGAATTGCAGTACTTACGAGCTGACTTCCGGGGATGGCGCCAGGTTGATGAAGCCCTTGCTCGACTAGGGGATATTTCCCTGGCTGCTGAAGTAAGGCGCTACCGCGCATCCCAGGAGGTCATCAAGGAGCTCGAGGTGGCGATTAAGCGACTCGAGGACGACATCTTCGTCCACATCGACCGCTCGCGTCACTTGGCAAAGCGGCTGGGTAGGGCTCACGCCCTTTTGAGGATACGAGACGAACATGAGACGGATGTGGGACTGACCGCAGTGCCCAATTGGGTAGTAGAGCGAGGGCGCTCACCCTTGTGAAGGGGGTGATGTAACGTCCCGGGTCATAGTAGGTATCTGACCTAACCAATAACCAAGGGGACGTGATCAAGGGGACACTTACTGTACTATACGGATGGCTGACTGACCGATTGATGTACGATGACTGATGGCTGACTGACGGATTACTGTATGCTGACTGACGATCTGTGCTACGATGACTGTACACCTGTGGACGATTACCTAGCAGACTAGTAGTAGTGGCGGTCTCGCTGACGAAGGCGGATCGCGTGAGTAGGTTATAAGGAAGCTATCGACTGTTGTGGTTGATAGCTTGGATTTCTTGTATCATTCTCGACTCGTTATCAAAGCCATATTCTCTCTCATCCTTCGGGGTCGCGATTCACTCTCAAGCAAGACTCCGCCTTCGAGCGTTGAGACGATACTCTGCCTTCGTGCTAGAGTCAGGAATTCGCTAAGTCACCGCGTTCACCCCTTTAGTCGCCTAAGTCAGGCTCACGTGCTGCTCGCACATAACACTATGCCTCAAAACCTACAAATTTTTGGACCACCCCCAAGTGTTGAGGGCCTGTGAGAATCTCAGGTCAGTCTGGGTTGGTGCAGATGCAGTGTTGAAGCAAAATATGAACTATCAAAGGTGTTGTGGATGCTTGAGGCACAAATTCAGACACTAGAACTACAAAAAAGCATCAGCAGATACTGGATGGGTGGCTTGATGCTGGTGTGTTGTCATTGCGATCCCTTGATTTTGGTGGTCCGGATATCCCTGAACCCTGGGAAAACTGCCGTCTTGCATATTTCTCATAATGCATAGCACTTTGGCTCTGAATCGCGTTATGCGTTACGACATTTTCGACTGTATAGTTGTGGTGCTTCTGATTCAGGCGAGTGCTCAGAATATGAGCTTGGCAGAGGCGTGCTATTTGCCAATCTATTCTACTGTCCAACCATACCTCAGTCTCATTGTATTTAAGACACAATGTTGTGGATGTGATTTGTGGGTAGGACATGAGATATTTAGAATAAGGGAGGCAACATAAGTAAGTTATTAGATAAGGCACATGATAGTTCTAATTGAGTTAGCACTCTGATCTTGATCCTAATCTTCGGTTATCTTCAGACTGTTTCGGTTACAAAGTTGGGTACAGTCGACTCCCTCATATCCGATACTCCTATAAGCCGATACTCCCTCTTATCTGATAGGTTTTCAATAAGACGAGGTTGGTTTGCAGGGGAAAAGTGATAAGTATGCAATACCCAATAATCAATAGCTTTTGGGGGTGAATTAGATGTCTGTAACTGATACCTGCCAGGGACTTGAGCCACCCTGAGGTCCAAGCTGAGGTCTGAACCATTTTTCCCTTGGTTTCAGCTTGGTTTTGCACCTTGGGAATGACACTTATACTTCATCTGAGCTCAGTCGTATATAGTATAGGCTCATGGAGTGTATAAAGGCGATCAAACTCAAGTTTTAAAAATAAATTACAGTTGTTGAAACAGGTCGAAAATGCGAACATTGAACTGCACACTTGCATCCACATGAATTCTGAGCCTCTTGAGGTCCTGAAAAAGGGTCTTGCCTCCTTGAAGAGGCAGATTTCTACAAAAAAAGATCACCTAACCACTCACCTCAAGAATAAGCAACGAATTTCCAAAGAAGATGAGATGTGGTTGGACAAGGGGGCAGGAAATACAGTTCATGAAGACTGTGTTCTGGACTTGTTGGAGAATGCTTCGAACTACAAACAGGGGCCACAGGAAATGAAAATAACATGACTTTTTTCAGAAGCAGTAGTTACATAATGAACTACTGTAGATGATAATGGAGTATTGATATGGTTAGGACTTGATATTTTGAGACTTGGAGCAGAGAAAACGGCTTGCATTGATCAAAGACTCAGATTGAGGGGCAGATGTGGGGGGCAGTGTGGCTCATGTGTGGTGCCACTTGTTGTCTAAAATATATATATATATAAAAACAAGCAAAATTAATTAAATAACTGTTTCTCTGTAACCTGATACTCCCTCTTAACCAATAGCTTTTGGCTATGATGAAGGGGTATCGGATATGAGGGAGTCGACTGTACTAATTAGGAGCTGATTGGGAATAGTCAGGAATAATGGATGACTTCCCATAAGCGTAAATCCTACATTTTACTGTGCCTTAAATTGGGAAAATATATCTTATCATTTTAAACTCCAAATTGATATTGAAGGATCTTAGACAACTGGTATAGGAAGGGGGGTACCCCCCCCTTCCTATGTCCTAAGCTATGTCAGAGTCCAAATTTATGCCAAATTGGTCCAAGAAATCTCAGGGATACCCCAACACCTGCAGAGATGTCACTAAGCTGGCAGGATTCATTGACAACACTTCATCAATTCATTAATGATCCACTTGCTCATCATCAGGATTCAGGATTCATCATGAACTGATGGGATTCATCAACAGGATTCAGCATTGTGTGATGTTGGTTTGGACATGAAAGCAGAGAGGTATACAGGCCAATTTTCCCCTTCACCATCTTATTTCTTTCCCAATATCCATGGCAGATAGACACCTCTGGCAGGGTTTCAATGGACAACAATGCCATTTCATGCAAGGCTATGAGCAAAGCCAAATTTCGACACAGTTCATTCCCACCCTGAAAGGCAATTCTTGAAACAACGCACCTCTCATTCACTCAGGTTTGCAGCCCAAGCCATGGCCTGCTTTTAGGGTGTGTTATTTGCCCTCACACTCAAGGTGAAGACTGATATGGGCTAGCAGAAAAAACCTCTGGATCCCCAGCCTGTGCTGTGTGAACTCCAAGACACCCTCACTGATGAGGAGCTGAGTAAGCCACTTGGTGAAATCATTGCAGATAAACCACCAAAAACACAAAAAGGCAAAGCAAATGCAAGGCCACAAAAACAGACAGCAATGCAAGCTATGCTCAACGATGAGCAGACACCAAAGACATCTGTGTATAGAGGTGGTTTGGCTGGCCAAAAGGCCTTTACAGTGGCAGAAATCACCCTTTTGACTGAATGCATAGACGAAATCAGATTCAAGGGTGGTGACATGTGGATCAAGGTCACTGAGAAGTTCAATTGACAGCGTCATATGGAGTGGCCAGAACATGGCCTCAATAGCCTTAAGAAAAAGTTTATGAAGGTATGTCAATTTAATTGTCATGTATACTATGCAGGCCACTGATGAAAACAGATTGTAGTTCAAAGCCAAGGACAGGTGATGCTGTCATTCCCCCCACATCCAACAAGCCAAGGAAGTATACATGATGAAGGTTGGCAGTTTAGGTGCTTATACCTGCTGTGATAATATTTGGCCTTGCTTATCCATCGCCCCCCCACATACAGAAGACTGGACACTGGACCTTCCGAAGAGGAAGATAATGATGCTGCTGAGTTCGCTGATCCTCATGATGTCAGTCCAGCTCCCATTTTACCAGCTCCAGGTTGTCACAGCAAGAAGTCAAAGGATGCCTCAAAATATCAGTGCCAGCCATTGTCCAGAAAGACCTCAAGCCAGTCAGACCAGCATGAAATGATTACTGATTTCATCAGCAGCCATGCTTGTGAAGAGCACGATCTTATCAAGTTTCAGCAACAGTCCCAACTCACATCTATGGCACGCCAGTTTGAGTCTAGCCAGATGAAAGACCAATGAATCTCAGAGCTCCTGGAGAAGCTTGACAAGAGGCATGATGAAATACATGAAGTACACCTCAAAAATCTAAGGCTTCAACAGGCCCTTAACCTTTGGGACTTGTCTGCCAAGGATCCCAAAGTCCTGGAAAACCTTGCCCATGCCTCCAACCATCTGGGCCTCCCTCTCCCATCTGTTCTCGACAACCCTTCTCCAACAAAGCGCATCTGATTAGAGCCAACTCCCTCATCCCTTAAATGTGAACCCCTCTCTTCGACACTGACAACCTCCCTTCTCCTGGTCAAACTGGAATGCTCCCCATCATTCCCTCACATCAAGCATGAACTTACTCCCAGCATTGTACCTGTGCAGGAAGTCATTGAGATCCTTGACAGTGATGAAGATGAGAGAACTGGCTTCACACCCAGTTTTGATACTAACTTATGACCTCCACAGTGTAACAAAAATGTAACATGTCCCTCCAAGTTGGTGCCATACAACGACTGGCACTGGGAGCTCAATGTCGGGAATGGTAAAGGAAAGGAGAGTGTGAGCCCAGGCAACAAGAGCCTACTTGGTAACATGCCTTTGAGTCCAAGTCAAAATGGTGTGTCATAGAACTTAACTTATTGGCCTGCCAATTGTTCAATCTCATTTACTGTAGGCTTCCCAAATGTGCAGAACATAGCTCAGTTTCCCCAGATGTGTTTACCTCCCAACTGGCTTCCCCCAATTCAAAACCTTGTCTCATTTGTGCCAGAGGCTGGGCCATCAACTGTGCAAAATGTGTGGGCACTGACTCCAGTACTACATATGCCTGCTGTGGATGAACCCACAAATCGACTTCCCGGGATGGATCAATTTTTCTGTGGGGCTACTTCATGTACCACTTAGTAGAATTGTTGTTACATAACTCCTAGTCTCCTATCACTCCTTACATTCCTTTTGTCCAACTCATATGCCATTCGTTTCATTTTTCCTTGGTCAGAGTCAATTGCACAATGAGAAAGCACTCCTAGTGTGCTCCTGTACATCTGGCTGCCCACCACCTGGGTCTGTGCTGGCACCCCCATCCCAGCACCACTCACATGCTAACCACAATCCAGCATGCTCCTGGCCTGAGCTCAAAATGATGCTCTGCAATCAACAACTTCCCCAAAAACACGAGGGACCTTTCCAAGCTCCCACAGGCAGATAGGATGTGCACCCTGCTAATCGACACAAGTCAAATGGGTGTCAAGGTGGGTCCCCAAACAATATTGTGTGCAACACAAAGGTTAACATCACACCCCACATGGTCATTCTATTTGCATGTCCATCCTCACCACTCATCTCACTTGCAGTGGCACACAACAACACTCTGATGATCTTCTCCAAGTCTCCCTTTTTCATCCCTTTGCTCATTGTGCTACTTGCAAACCTGTCTACATCTCTGTGGGGAGAAGAGCCAGAGCTGTGGCATCACCCAAACTGTTCTCCAAGTGTGTGTCCTCTCTCTATCCCATGCCCTAGCTGACTACATGACAACGGCTTGCAGGATGGTCACCAGTATCACCCAGGGTGTGCTCCTCTGCACTATGTCATCTTCTGTATGCCCAAAGGCCCCACAAGTCTGCACACATGCCTGCAGACAGTGCCACCATGCCACTTCAACAGCATCAGACACCACCTGTGCCACCACAAGATACAATGCTGATGCCTGTGTATGCACAGTTACTGCTGTTGCCAAGCAGCACAATGATGCAGGTACACGTACCAGCTTCTGCACCATGTGCATCACCTCCTGCTGCACCTGCTGCATGCATAACACGAACTTATGTTTTCATGTACTGTAAAACCATTCTCAATGATAGGCACTGCTTCCACACATGTAAGTTAAATAACATCAAAACACAGACCAGTGCATTGGATGATAAGGAAATGCATGGGGTGATCATTGGGCAGCAATGATCACCCCTGGGTTCTTTTTTTTTTTTTAAATCCATTAACGTGCACCTGAGGGCACCTACCCTATGTAGCATGTTACTTACACGAATACTACTACTACTGCTAGTCTGCGGTGTGAATTCTCCTCTGAAAAAGCAACTCCCCCGGCTGATGAGGCCGGTGTCGTGCGGTGCCAAGTGATGAGTTCGGATTTCTGCTTTGCGGAGGTGGTGGAAAGTCGGGTGGATGTTGCGGCGCACGGTTAGCGTGGTTTACGGCATTCAAGTGGTCTGTCTCCTCCCTTCCCTCCTCCTGCCCTCTGCCTGCCCTCGTTGCCCTTTGTAGCCTTGGAGGTTTCTGGCCCTTCACTGCAGGGAGTGCGTGCAGATGCTTCAGCCGCTTTCAGGATGGCTTTGTCTATATCTGACATATCTTCAGCGTTGGGGTTGGATTCATTGTTAGCGAGGTCAGTATGGGGGGATGCAATTGTGGGACGCTGCTTCCACTTTCTGAGGGTGGCACAGTGTCCAAACACGTACAGAACCTTCTTGGTAAGCAGGTCACGTGCACAGGAGCCGTCCAGGTCTTCGAACGCTACTACGAGCAAGGATACGGCCCCTTCTGGATAGGAGTCAGGGTCTTGGACCCATGTGGGTTTGCGGGTGATGTTGAGCGATGCATAGGAGGGGTTGTCGGAGGTGAGTGCAGCATGGCACTCATCCGGTGTCCTGGCTCCGTTGTCTGGGGTAACTCCAGTTGGGACGCTGTTTATTAGTAGTTTGGACCACTTAACATTGGGTCTGATGGTGAGGGGGGGAAGGGTGTATGTTTCAGAGAGGTGTTGACGGATAGTATGTGTAGCTTGTTGGAGGTGATGGGCTGTGGTGTTGGGGCCCCCAGTTAGGATCACGTTCTCCCTTGCAGTCCACCTGGTGGCAGAAATGCGGACTTGATCGTTATCTGAGGCTTCCATAGCCCAGTTGATCCCGGTACAAAGGTCAGCTGGTGAGGGCTTCCCTTTGCTCCAGTTGAAGTGAGAAAGGCTGACCACAATGCTGGGGCGTGGTGGTGATGCGGCAGCACTTGCAAACGTAATAGGGGGGTTCTTGCCCTTTGCCCTGGGGGAGGTGCAGAGGGTGCATTTTCTGGAGTTTTGCTCTGAGGGGGTTTACCAGCTTGGGCACTGGGGGTGATCGCTTTCTGCAGTGCAACAAGGGTAGCTTTGATGGATTTAACATCGTCAAGCAGGCTAGGAGGGGAGGGTATAGAGGGGGTGTGAGGTTGGGCATCCCCACGAATTTTGGCAATAGTCGGGTTGGTGAGGAGGGTGTTGAGCAACTGTCGTACGGGCTCCTTCAGCTCAGGGTTTGAGGTTGTAATGTTCTCTATTCCCTTAGCTGCAGAGACAAGTACCTCAGCTAATTGCTGAGTGGTAGAGGGTGGGGTATGGGGTTTCTGCTTGGGGGGCATGGTGGTGGTTCAAGTGAAAGGAGTTCTACCCCTGGGTGCTTATTAGTTCTCTGTCACTGCACAGAAGCTCATTATGCACCTTTGGGAGACAGCACAAATATACTTGACTCAAAATGACCATGAAGCCACCCATTGTAGGTTGCGTTTTCAACATCAGGGTCATTGGAGACTTGGACTGTAAGTTTAAGCCCGTTCATACTACAAAACACGCCAGTTCTGTCCTCTCCAAGTAATGGATGGCATTGAGCAATCAGCTCATTCAGCTCTTGAAATTCTTGTCCCTCTGGCCACAGAATTGCAGCATCTGACATTGAGGAGAGTGTGTTGAGAAGGATGTGGAGACCAAAACTGATGTAGCGTGACACTGTGGTTGGTATCAAGGTGAATATCTGTTGTAATGCAGTTGCTGGGATAGCAGATATGAGGTAATGGAGTACAAGGCCAAGGGCACCTGCTGCATCAAGTGAACAGGCCTGGAGATGAGGTCAACCACAAGTATTTGCATCAGCTCGGGGGATAGGACAGGTCTCCCATGATTCCCAAAACCTACTCTCCAGTAACAAACAAAATGTTTGAACATCTAACCCCATGGTGGTGATGAATGCACGGTCATTATTGCTGTGATAGAGGACTTGCCAAGGTGTTCTTCCTTGAGGGTGTAAAAGCAGCTCTGAATGTGTAAGATAAAGTCATGTTTGTGTGCGGCAGTTGCGTTGGATATGATCAAGCTCATTTGGTGCTATCAGATACATGGCCCAAAGAAAGGCTTTGTCTTCATCATCACTGTTGGATTCAAGTATATCCAGGTGCAAATGTGGGTGGGTGAGGAATAGGTTGGGCATTTGAGAAGCCCAGGTTCATGAGAAGGCAAGTGAGAAAGGCCTGCAGAGTCTGGACAATCTTGGTGCAGCCCTACTGTGGCACTGCCATCACTGAGTTGGACATGTGCATTTCCTTATCATCCAATGCACTGGTCTGTGTTTTGATGTTATTTAACTTACATGTGTGGAAGCAGTGCCTATCATTGAGAATGGTTTTACAGTACATGAAAACATAAGTTCGTGTTATGCATGCAGCAGGTGCAGCAGGAGGTGATGCACATGGTGCAGAAGCTGGTACGTGTACCTGCATCATTGTGCTGCTTGGCAACAGCAGTAACTGTGCATACACAGGCATCAGCATTGTATCTTGTGGTGGCACAGGTGGTGTCTGATGCTGTTGAAGTGGCATGGTGGCACTGTCTGCAGGCATGTGTGCAGACTTGTGGGGCCTTTGGGCATACAGAAGATGACATAGTGCAGAGGAGCACACCCTGGGTGATACTGGTGACCATCCTGCAAGCCGTTGTCATGTAGTCAGCTAGGGCATGGGATAGAGAGAGGACACACACTTGGAGAACAGTTTGGGTGATGCCACAGCTCTGGCTCTTCTCCCCACAGAGATGTAGACAGGTTTGCAAGTAGCACAATGAGCAAAGGGATGAAAAAGGGAGACTTGGAGAAGATCATCAGAGTGTTGTTGTGTGCCACTGCAAGTGAGATGAGTGGTGAGGATGGACATGCAAATAGAATGACCATGTGGGGTGTGATGTTAACCTTTGTGTTGCACACAATATTGTTTGGGGACCCACCTTGACACCCATTTGACTTGTGTCGATTAGCAGGGTGCACATCCTATCTGCCTGTGGGAGCTTGGAAAGGTCCCTCGTGTTTTTGGGGAAGTTGTTGATTGCAGAGCATCATTTTGAGCTCAGGCCAGGAGCATGCTGGATTGTGGTTAGCATGTGAGTGGTGCTGGGATGGGGGTGCCAGCACAGACCCAGGTGGTGGGCAGCCAGATGTACAGGAGCACACTAGGAGTGCTTTCTCATTGTGCAATTGACTCTGACCAAGGAAAAATGAAACGAATGGCATATGAGTTGGACAAAAGGAATGTAAGGAGTGATAGGAGACTAGGAGTTATGTAACAACAATTCTACTAAGTGGTACATGAAGTAGCCCCACAGAAAAATTGATCCATCCCGGGAAGTCGATTTGTGGGTTCATCCACAGCAGGCATATGTAGTACTGGAGTCAGTGCCCACACATTTTGCACAGTTGATGGCCCAGCCTCTGGCACAAATGAGACAAGGTTTTGAATTGGGGGAAGCCAGTTGGGAGGTAAACACATCTGGGGAAACTGAGCTATGTTCTGCACATTTGGGAAGCCTACAGTAAATGAGATTGAACAATTGGCAGGCCAATAAGTTAAGTTCTATGACACACCATTTTGACTTGGACTCAAAGGCATGTTACCAAGTAGGCTCTTGTTGCCTGGGCTCACACTCTCCTTTCCTTTACCATTCCCGACATTGAGCTCCCAGTGCCAGTCGTTGTATGGCACCAACTTGGAGGGACATGTTACATTTTTGTTACACTGTGGAGGTCATAAGTTAGTATCAAAACTGGGTGTGAAGCCAGTTCTCTCATCTTCATCACTGTCAAGGATCTCAATGACTTCCTGCACAGGTACAATGCTGGGAGTAAGTTCATGCTTGATGTGAGGGAATGATGGGGAGCATTCCAGTTTGACCAGGAGAAGGGAGGTTGTCAGTGTCGAAGAGAGGGGTTCACATTTAAGGGATGAGGGAGTTGGCTCTAATCAGATGCGCTTTGTTGGAGAAGGGTTGTCGAGAACAGATGGGAGAGGGAGGCCCAGATGGTTGGAGGCATGGGCAAGGTTTTCCAGGACTTTGGGATCCTTGGCAGACAAGTCCCAAAGGTTAAGGGCCTGTTGAAGCCTTAGATTTTTGAGGTGTACTTCATGTATTTCATCATGCCTCTTGTCAAGCTTCTCCAGGAGCTCTGAGATTCATTGGTCTTTCATCTGGCTAGACTCAAACTGGCGTGCCATAGATGTGAGTTGGGACTGTTGCTGAAACTTGATAAGATCGTGCTCTTCACAAGCATGGCTGCTGATGAAATCAGTAATCATTTCATGCTGGTCTGACTGGCTTGAGGTCTTTCTGGACAATGGCTGGCACTGATATTTTGAGGCATCCTTTGACTTCTTGCTGTGACAACCTGGAGCTGGTAAAATGGGAGCTGGACTGACATCATGAGGATCAGCGAACTCAGCAGCATCATTATCTTCCTCTTCGGAAGGTCCAGTGTCCAGTCTTCTGTATGTGGGGGGGCGATGGATAAGCAAGGCCAAATATTATCACAGCAGGTATAAGCACCTAAACTGCCAACCTTCATCATGTATACTTCCTTGGCTTGTTGGATGTGGGGGGGAATGACAGCATCACCTGTCCTTGGCTTTGAACTACAATCTGTTTTCATCAGTGGCCTGCATAGTATACATGACAATTAAATTGACATACCTTCATAAACTTTTTCTTAAGGCTATTGAGGCCATGTTCTGGCCACTCCATATGACGCTGTCAATTGAACTTCTCAGTGACCTTGATCCACATGTCACCACCCTTGAATCTGATTTCGTCTATGCATTCAGTCAAAAGGGTGATTTCTGCCACTGTAAAGGCCTTTTGGCCAGCCAAACCACCTCTATACACAGATGTCTTTGGTGTCTGCTCATCGTTGAGCATAGCTTGCATTGCTGTCTGTTTTTGTGGCCTTGCATTTGCTTTGCCTTTTTGTGTTTTTGGTGGTTTATCTGCAATGATTTCACCAAGTGGCTTACTCAGCTCCTCATCAGTGAGGGTGTCTTGGAGTTCACACAGCACAGGCTGGGGATCCAGAGGTTTTTTCTGCTAGCCCATATCAGTCTTCACCTTGAGTGTGAGGGCAAATAACACACCCTAAAAGCAGGCCATGGCTTGGGCTGCAAACCTGAGTGAATGAGAGGTGCGTTGTTTCAAGAATTGCCTTTCAGGGTGGGAATGAACTGTGTCGAAATTTGGCTTTGCTCATAGCCTTGCATGAAATGGCATTGTTGTCCATTGAAACCCTGCCAGAGGTGTCTATCTGCCATGGATATTGGGAAAGAAATAAGATGGTGAAGGGGAAAATTGGCCTGTATACCTCTCTGCTTTCATGTCCAAACCAACATCACACAATGCTGAATCCTGTTGATGAATCCCATCAGTTCATGATGAATCCTGAATCCTGATGATGAGCAAGTGTGTCACGGTTTGACATCGCGCGGAGTACTTATCATCATGTTTACAAGGTCTCGGAGTTCGGGACGCTTACTACTTGGTTATGACTACGATAGTAAGCCGTTATTAGTCATGGACACTTACGCGTCGCCGGTGTTTGGGCTTGCCGGTGTTTCAGGTATTATTAGAACGGACTATTACTCATTACTAGTATAGCGGTACTAGGGTTTGGATTTGAAGCTGCGCTTTAAAGCCAGCGAGTAACTGTATATAAACGATACTGTCCAGACCAAGGCTCTTCAGCTTGGTCTTCTTGAATCATCACCATCGTCTCTTCCTCTTCTCTTCGCGTCTTTCCAATCAGTCGATTGAAGCTTATCCTTTGGGATACCCTAGTGTCTATCGAAGCGACCTAGTGGCAGTGCAACTTAGCTAAGTTGCCCGTGACTTACAAACATTCATCCATATACTCGAGTATCACGTCACAGACCAGTTCAAGTCGAACCAGCGTTAGGTGATAACGCTACATTAAGACCAAGCTTCAACGTGGCGTCATCAGAAACTACCAGAGAACGGTGTCACAACTGTGACGACTTTTGGTTCCAGCACAGAGGCGCTGACAACGTACCACAAAGATTTCGCAAGAGTACAGAATACCGGTATAGTAGCACTACAGGCACTACCGGATACCACGCCAAGAGTCGAGAGGACAACCGATCTGTCGCAGTTGAGTTTGTCTACAATCAATACGTTTGGGTAGAAATTCGCTGGTCCCAAATCACAGAATCACACGGAGAGTGGGAAGGTTTTCGACCAGCCTTAGCAGATCTAGGCTGTGATATCTACATCAACGAGCTCACACAAGAGGAACTACAAGAGTTGGAAAACACAATCAACAGACCAACATCAAATACACCACCCCCGTCACCAAGTACAAAGAGTAACGCGTCTCTTGGAGCAAGATCATCTTCTCCATCACAACAAGGAGTCAATCTAGCAATCGCAACAGAAACCCTACGTCTAGAAGCAATGGCGACCCTTACCTCTCATGTCCAATCTCAAGCAACCGCGGGAAGTCCATCCGGACAACCAATTTATTCGCTCACTGCCTCACCTGTAGCACCAACAATTACTGCCTTTCGGGCCCTTGCCGACCCTGCAAACCAAACACCCGCTCCTATGGGAGGAGGTGGTGGTGGAGGTGGAAATGGGGGAGGTAATGGCGGAGGTGGAGGAGGAGGAGCAGGACCACCTGCTGGAAACCCGCCAGCACAAGTACCAGCAGCACAAGCACCCGTACCGGCGGCACATGACAAATTCTGTGGCAATCCACCTGCGGTCTTCGCAGGTGATCGAGAGAAGGCTGAGGAATTCCTCATGCAATGGAGCTTATACGAAGGAATCAACTCAACCCATTCCATCATGCGCAACCCTTATCAAAAAGCTATGTTATTCCTCACCTACATCCAGGGTACTGCCGTAACCGAATGGGTAGGGTCAATGGTAGCTTGGCTACGGGTCCAAGTTGACGTCAACGGACGAGACCCCTTTGACAACTGGTTGTGGTACAACACTCACTCCTCATTCATGAGACAATATGCAGACACTCTCAAAGAAGAGAAGGCACAAACGGAATTACGAAGGGGCATTCGAATGGAGAGAGGGGATATCGATGCGTACGTGGCCAAATTCGAACAACTGGTCAGATATGCTGGCTACAACATAGATCAACCAATGGTTCTTGATCTATTCGCAAATGGATTGCCAAACAAACTGCAAGAAACCATTTACCTTCACGACAATCCCACAGATTATGAGGATTGGAAAAGAGCAGCCATTAAACGTCAAGGTCAATACCTCCATTTGAAAAACAAAATTGATCAGTACAAAATACAAGCTCGACCATCGCCACCACCTCAAACAAATTGGAGACAATTCAGACGTCATCCAGATGCGATGGACACGTCCGCTGATCGAGCTAGAGCCCGAGGACGCCTAGCACACGCAGAAGACGCATTGGCACAGCCAAGGCCATATCTCAATAATTCGCAACCACCTTTCAAACCTCGTGAAGGATTTTTACGAAGGAGGCAACCTCCCGATCTCAGGGAAGTAATTTGCTACAATTGTCAAAAGAAAGGACACCTCAGTCGCAATTGTTCCCAGCCACGTCAACCACGAAACCCACCTAGACCCTTTAGCAATTCCAGGGGCCTGGAAGTGGTGGATGATCGCTCTGAGACAGGAGAAGATCTCCACATCGCTCAAATGGTGGCTGATAACCGCACCACAGAAGAAAGGAAAAATGATTGGCTGCGAACGGCGGCCAATGAAACCGAGGAGTTTAAAGCCATGGCAATGCAGGAGTTGATGGGGAACAAGGATTTTGGGGACGCCTAAACCCGACGGCCTGGGTGAGGGCTCTACGTTGTAATGCTGTATACATAACTCGCTTCCGTTCTATGCGAATTCCAGTATCGATCCGAACCAGCAGCAACAAGGCCGACATAAAAACACTAGTAGACTCTGGAGCAACAGACAATTTCATAAATCCACGATTTGTGAAACGAATGGGGTTGGGAGCGGCTCTATTGCCAAACCCAAAACAATTATTCAACATCGATGATACGTTAAACAAAAAGGGATCAGTTACCCATTTTGTTGACCTACAAATATTGACAAAAGGAATTGTCAGGAAAATGAGATTCCTCTTGGCAGATATCGGAAAGGAAGATCTCCTTCTTGGGTACCCATGGCTCAGCACTTTCGAACCAAAATTCAGTTGGAAACATGGCACAATTGACGAAAACACATTACCAATTGTAATCAAGTCATGCCATCCCAAGATCAATGTCAATGTAGTAGCGCGACTACTCTCAGATGTCGCAAAGAACAATATTATCGCTAAATTAGGGGAGCATAGCTCTATCAAAGGAGCTGCCACTGATCTAGCCATAGCGGCAGGACCCAAAGAAGAAACCCAAATACCGGAAGAATATAGCGACTTCGAAAAGGTTTTCAGTGAAGAAGAATCCCACCGATTTCCCCCTGCGCGGGAATGGGATCATGCCATTGAATTCAAAACCAACACTCCGGATCACATCAACTGTTCCATATACGAACTCTCACAATCGGAAGACAAACCGTTGCGAGACTTTATTACGGAACAGCTCAATAAAGGGTATATCCGACCCTCTAAATCGCAGTACGCTTCTCCATTCTTTTTTGTCAAAAAGAAGGACGGAAAACTACGCCCAGTACAGGATTATCGGCGTATCAACGAATTCACCATCCGCAACAATTATCCGTTACCATTGATTCAAACCCTCATCAAAGACCTTAGTGGCGCACACATATACACTAAGCTCGACGTACGGTGGGGTTATAACAATATCCGCATCAAAGCGGGCGATGAACACAAAGCGGCGTTTAAGACGCCATATGGGCTTTTCGAACCCACGGTGATGTTCTTCGGATTGACAAATTCTCCCGCCACATTCCAAACCATGATGAATCACATATATCGGGACACGATCACGAAACACGACGCAAAAGGAACTACTATCCGTGTTTATATGGACGACATCGGTATTGCTACCCGAACAAACATCGCGGACCATGTCGACGCAGTTCGGGATGTGCTAACAGTAGCTGCGAAGTACGACCTGTTTTTCAAACCGGAGAAATGCACTTTCCACTCGACGTCTCTTGATTACCTGGGGGTAATCCTTGAAAAAGGGGTAACACGCATGGACCCCGTAAAAATCGCGGGAATTAAAAATTGGCCAACGCCAACCAAGGTGAAGGACGTACGATCTTTCTTGGGTTTTTGCAATTTTTACCGTCTATTCATACGAGGATTTGCGTCAATCGCCAAACCACTAAACAATCTTACGAAGAAAACAACAGAATGGCAATGGAACTCAGCAGAACAACACGCATTTGAAGTATTGAAAGAACGGGTTACAAGCGAACCTGTATTGGCACACCCAGTATTGACGGACCAATTCGAGTTGGAGGTGGATGCTTCAGGTTTCGCGGTGGGAGCGGTACTACTCCAAAAGAAAACTGACGGCAAGAGACATCCAATAGGCTATTACTCTGCAACCCTCAATACAGCAGAACGAAATTACGACATTTACGACCTTGAACTACTAGCAATAGTCAAAGCGTTACGGCACTGGAGGCCTCTACTAGCGGGATCACCCCATAAAATTAAAGTATTCTCGGATCACATGAATCTACGGTATTGGAGAGAACCACAAAAGATCAGTCGACGGGTTGCGAGGGAAGTACTCGAATTGTCGGAATATGACCTCGAGATTCACCACATAAAAGGGACTGCAAACGGACGAGCAGATGCATTGTCAAGACGACCCGACTATGATCACGGGGAACAAGACAATGAAAATGTTACGGTGTTACCTGACAAAATATTCATACGAACCAACAACACACACCGTACAGGAATGCCAAATCAGTCTATTGCAACGATCACGGTAGAAGAAATGAGGTCAACCAAAGACGAACAAGACGAAGACACTATCAAACCTTGGGTAGACCCGCACAAGTTGAAAAAGATCAACGGGGTATGGTATAAGGAAGGCAGAAGAGTAGTTACTAAGGGAAGTGAAGAGCGGAAGTCAATTATTGCCGCTCATCACGATACCCCAGTGCATGGTCATCCAGGAATCAGCAAAACTGGCAAAATAGTAGAACGATACTATTGGTGGCCAACAATACGACAAGAAGTATTGGCGTATGTTAGGGGTTGTGCGGAATGCCAACGACACAAAATCAACAATCGCCCTATTAGGGCTTCACTACAACCCATATACCCTAAACCGGAAGCTATGCCCTTCGAGACTATCGCTCTCGATTTCATCACTAAACTACCCGTCGCCCAGGGCTATGATTCAATCCTTACGGTCACGGACCACGATTGTACCAAGGCATCTGTGTTCATCCCTTGCAATGAAGAGATCGACGCGGAAGAAACAGCAGCACTATACATCAAACACGTGTTCATGCGGTATGGATTACCGAGTAAAATCATTAGCGACAGGGATCCCAGATTTGCGTCCAAGTTCACAAGGGAATTATGCAAACAACTTGGGATCAAACAGAACGTTTCTACGGCATATCATCCTCGTACGGATGGACAATCGGAACGAACCAATCAATGGCTCGAACAGTATCTCCGATTTTGGGTAAATGAACGACAAGACAATTGGAATCTTTATCTTCCAATAGCAGAATTCACGCATAACAATTGGCCTAATGAAGCTACGGGACAGTCTCCATTCTTCTTATTGATGGGGCATAATCCTCGTGCTGATTGGAATTCAGCGCCCAGTCCCATGCCGCAAGTGGCGTTGCGCCTTGATCAGTTCAAACAAGCACGGGAACACGCTCAAAAACAAATCATCAAGGCCCAGAAGTCATGGGTCTCACATAAAGATACGCCCAAATTCCAAATAGGGGATCGGGTATGGCTAGAAGGGCGTCACCTGAGGACTCACCAGCCAAGCGCCAAGCTTGCGCCCAAACGACATGGACCCTTCCAGGTTGTCCAGGTGATGTCCCCTGTCAATTATCGATTGGAATTACCCACCAAGTGGAGCATTCATGACGTGTTTCATATCGATCTTCTCACCCCCTATCGCGAGACTTCCTTTCACGGACCAAATTTCCCAAGACCTCCCCCTGAATTAATCGATGGCGAAGAAGAATATGAAATCGAGAAGATTCTAGACCAACGGCAATTCGGCAGAACAAGGCGCAAACAATTCCTTATCAAATGGAAAGGGTACCCAGACTCGGAGTCGCAGTGGGTCAACGCCACTGACGTACATGCCCCTGACGCCTTAGCTGAGTTTAAACGGACTCTGAATTCTACTCCCTCACGTATAAAGACAGGCCATTCATGGATGAAGCACATCAGTTCTTCCTTCGTCGAACAATGACCACTTCCCCTACTGCTACTTCTACTACATCTCAGACTTCATACCATCTCCCACCATTACCCAACCTACCTATGCCGAAGTCGCCGCCGCCTTTCGATGCATCGAACCTGGGGATGTCATCCCCGAAACCCCTGATGTATGCGGACACGACGTTGAGGACTGGAGGAAGACTCATCGAGCATGGAAGAGGGAGCTCCTACTCGCGTCGAGAACCTCATTATTCCACAAACGCTTATCAAGGTTCCAAGCGTCTCCGACCTCAGTGACGTGGTCAGAGTTTGTGGAAGTTGTAAGCAAACCGCCTTGTCATGTCCAGGCCATCCTGACGACGCCGACTCCCACATCCACTACGACTGTGGACAACTCATCTACAACTGTACGTGTAACAACAACCCCGTCCGCATCCCTCCGCCGCCAACGCCTCGATATATTAATGTCGACCCCCCTACCAATGTCATCATGGACCCCTCGACGTCCTGGGGTATTCACATCCGTGCCTCCCTCCGAGCCCAGAAGACGACTCGGACAAAGAAAACCAAAATCCCCGCCAAGTACCGGAATCCCCGGATGAAAGGGTACCATTTGTGCCGAGGGGGACGAGGAGAGGAAGAAGAGCTGGTGTGGGAGCATCAAAAGAGAGTCCTTGCTTCCCTGACTACCGAGGAGGCGGGGTCCCAGCTGACCAACAGCGTGCTAGGGACAAGGCTGACGCACCCCGACGGTTTCGAGCTGAATATCCCTCCCAGGTTTATTAACTTCCGCATGACTGAGAATGGGCACATCACTGTCGCCAAATACGTTCACGTCATGCCTGGCAACAACCCGATTGTATACGGGTGCATGAAGAAAGGGGGGGAAATTCAACAAGGTGAAGTACATGCCGCTCCTGATCACGATGCCGAGGATAACGACCGCCAGTACACGCATACCCAATTGCGGTACTTACGACAGGATTACGGTGATCGCCAAGGGGTCGACTTGGCCATGGGGCAGATCCCGGACCGGTCGTTGTGGGCGGAGGTCCTTCGATACCGGGCTTTGACTAGCCGGTACTCCGAGCTGTCGGAACGCATTACTGCTCTGGAAAATGAGCAGTATGTAGTCGGCAATGAAGTCAGGAAGTGTACGCGACGGTTGGAGGCGGCTAATGGACTACAGAGGATCATGGATCAGGAAGTTTCTGTTAATCGAGGTGCGACTATTATTCCCTGGGTTTTCGAACGTGGACGTTCTGCCTGAAAAAGGGGTAATGTCACGGTTTGACATCGCGCGGAGTACTTATCATCATGTTTACAAGGTCTCGGAGTTCGGGACGCTTACTACTTGGTTATGACTACGATAGTAAGCCGTTATTAGTCATGGA
The DNA here is from genome assembly GCA_015025155.1 of Lactarius quietus. NCBI lineage: Eukaryota > Fungi > Basidiomycota > Agaricomycetes > Russulales > Russulaceae > Lactarius > Lactarius quietus. Next base: position 533 of record WITN01000717.1, on the reverse strand, counting down.
CACTTACGCGTCGCCGGTGTTTGGGCTTGCCGGTGTTTCAGGTATTATTAGAACGGACTATTACTCATTACTAGTATAGCGGTACTAGGGTTTGGATTTGAAGCTGCGCTTTAAAGCCAGCGAGTAACTGTATATAAACGATACTGTCCAGACCAAGGCTCTTCAGCTTGGTCTTCTTGAATCATCACCATCGTCTCTTCCTCTTCTCTTCGCGTCTTTCCAATCAGTCGATTGAAGCTTATCCTTTGGGATACCCTAGTGTCTATCGAAGCGACCTAGTGGCAGTGCAACTTAGCTAAGTTGCCCGTGACTTACAAACATTCATCCATATACTCGAGTATCACGTCACAGACGAGTTCAAGTCGAACCAGCGTTAGGTGATAACGCTACAAAGTGGATCATTAATGAATTGATGAAGTGTTGTCAATGAATCCTGCCAGCTTAGTGACATCTCTGCAGGTGTTGGGGTATCCCTGAGATTTCTTGGACCAATTTGGCATAAATTTGGACTCTGACATAGCTTAGGACATAGG
>WITN01000716.1:0-45254 GCA_015025155.1 Lactarius quietus | reverse complement strand
GGTCAGTGATCACCAGACCATTGGCGAAAGTCTCAACCTGGGCCCAGCTTCAATCACGAGTACCATATTATCTGGCGAAGCGGACAGTCTATTGGCGAGCACACTTCCAGCTGCGCCAGCTAGAAAAAAGTCAGTGGCTTGTGTTGTGAGCTGCCTGCAATAAATTGGCGTACCTCCAACGATGATATAGTCGTACTGCCTCTTTGGTAAAGACGCAGGATTATCATACAACGCAGCGCGGGCCCCCAGAGAAAGAGCCACCCCAAGTGTGCAAAGGGAAGTCACTCGCATGGTTGGACACCTGGACGTGAACTCCCATGGGTTCTGTGCACTTTTAGCCCTCAGGAGGTCACGGCATGAAACATGCGACCCTGTGTCCGTGGTTCGGGATGATGTCTACTAGTATTGCGTTCGGTGGGACCTTGACACATGGGTGGTCCCTTACAGCAATGCTTTGGTCGCCTTCGACGAAAGTGACGCCAGTCGGAGCATTGTCATCAAGCTTACACATGTAGGAACGCCACATTCACTTTTGGCCGGTATCGCGAGATCTTCGGGTACGTATACAGAGAAGGTGGAAGGCGGAGTAACCATTTGGGACAGTGAATGGCTCACGCGGTGTAGGACCTGAGATCGGCGAAAGGCACCAACACACCAATTGCAAACGCCGATTTAGCTCCAAGACAGCCAACGATATGTACTGTATTGGACAGCTGACCCGACGCTCCGAGGCATCGTGGTGATACAGTACATGTTCGGCAGCGCGACCCTTGAGATGTAAAACTTCCTCGGTATTACGGTGAAGAACAAGCAGGCTGATAGTTACTGCGTTACCCTGACAACAAAGCTCAACGAACCGCCATACCTTCTACTACTCGCTTTCTTCCCGAAGAAGACGCTACGAGGTCGTAATTAGATGGATGCTTTACCCCGGGGCTCGTACGGCAGCAACAACGCAAGGCCACCTGAACCGATGACGAGTCCGCCAGCGATGTATACAGGTACGGCTGTATTGAGGTTTGCGTATAACGCGATGATAGGTGCCTGTTCATACGTGAACGTTGGTCAATTCGTACGGGAGGAGTTGGTACTAGAAAAGAACGAACTAGGACGCCAAAAAGGCGGGCCGCGGTCCCAGTGAGTCCATTTCCCGTGCCGCGGTGGTGGGCGGGGAATATTTCGGGGAGATGGCATAAAGCACGCCGTACATGATCTGCGGGTTTCAAACTCTCGTCAATACGCAAAAGGAAGGAGGTAGATAGAGCACGGTCTACTGACGTTACTGCAAAGCGCGTAACCGCAGTTCCACCCGAGTAATGCAGGAGAACTACGAGCTGTCGTACTCGCGAACAGGAACGCTCCCGTAAGCCCTAGACGCGGGAGGAATTTGTTGAGTAATGTCAACGTTACAGAGAAAGGTGCATTCACCTGCCGATATAGCCAGTGTCCCTCGTCGTCCGATATACGGAAGTTCGATGGACAATGTTGCAATAGCTGCACTAGGTATTCCGATAACAGAGAGAATAACGAGCTGATATTATTTGTCAGGGATTGCTTTCGAATCAAGTGCTTTCACTGACGTTCCGGTAAGTCGTATGGTAAGTAGCATCTTCGAATTTCGCTCCACGGCTGGCTAGACTGAGGAGGGCCGTTAGAAGACGCCCGAGCCTCGGCATGTATGCACGCTCACAGGTATGGCAAGAAGTTATTGTAAAGCGTTGTCGCAAGCCCAATGAGACCTAAACCCTCCCAGGACTGGAATCAGGACCTAGTAAGCCGCCTACGGAATAAGAGCGTACCCCAGATCCAGATCAGAAGGCTAGTTGACCAGGCCATCTTCTTCGTGGCGAATAGCATGCGGACGTGGTTTCCGGTCAACGACGAGTTTTCGCTCAGCGCCCGCCACTTATGCGCGCTCGGTTTCTCCTCAGCACCACGACCTGCTTCTTCGAGGTCCCTGGCCGATAGGGTTGTTTCGGTGCCGTTGTATCGCGCGATCGCACGCACGACGTCCACTGCCTTCGCGTCCTGGCCGCGGCCCAGGAGATAACGCGGAGACTCCAGCATGGGAAATGCGAATACGCGCACGAGGGAAAATAGCAGCATAACCGCTCCGGGTGTGACGACAAAATAACGCCAGCCCATGTTATCTGAGCGCGTGCACGGACCATCTGGCGCGCATGAGAAGTTTGCGATAAGCGGCCAGGCAATCTAGAAGAAAGAGTCAGAAGACTGATGGACGGGATTAATCAGAACGCAAAATATACCAGAGAGGCGAGCAACTGTCCGAAAGTCCACCAAATTGACATGAACGTTAGTACATATTGGTGAGAAGCGGGTATAAAATCTGCACAAGCGTTCATATCCTTGGCATGACAAAACAAGTAGCACAGAATGGACAGACCTAGAAAGACAGCAGAATCCACGGGTATGTTTCCACCAACACCGACGCTGGAAAGCGCAGCGAGGGATGCGAGCGCTACAAACGACAGGGAGCCACCCATTGCGATCCCAAATACGCCTCCGATGAACAACGTAAGATTGAATGACCATCTGCGATGAAAGAGACAGTTCAGAGGGGGCGCGAAAGAGGTGGCGATACGCGATGTACAGACTTTCTGCCCCAGATATCGCATCCAAAACTCCAGAGAATGGTGCCGACGAGCAACCCTATATTCGTGGCAAGAGACAAGAACGGCTTGTTGAAGTGGAACTCGTTCACCGTAGGGGAAAGAATCAATCCGGTCACGAGCTGTGCATGATGTCACTATCATAGACCTCGTGCATTCGAACCCGTGAAGCTTACTGGCCAGGCGCTGTCTCTGCCGGCAGGAGAACGAGTTATGCTGTGATCCTCTCAAAGGCGTACCATCAAGCACTCACGCGAACCATCCAAAACCCGCAACGGCGAATAGACCCCACTAAATCGAATCTCATCAGTCTCCACGGAAAGTCGATCGTAGAGATGCGCACCTGGTACCTGCCCATCCCAATCTCCTGGAGGGCATGATTGAGTATACGAGCCTTCGCGTGATACACTGGGTCGACAGAACCTTCCTCGTGCAAGTCATCCTTTAGAAGGACGACGGGCAGTTCATGCACGTTTTCGTGGGAGGTGACTTGACGGACATATCACGAATACTCTACCCACGAGGTAGGCCTACGAATCAGCTTATATTGCCGACGTCCGCGGGCTTAATGTTATTTTTTTCTTTGGGAAGGGTTACCCATAACGTACACACCTGTCTTCCATGGCAAGGCTCAAGTTGGTTGACAGCGACGCTTCTGTCCGGGGCGCGTGATGAAAAAACTCAGCAAGTGGGAGTTAGCAGTAATCAATGCTCCACAAAACGCGGGTCCGAGTATAAACGTTATCAACCACAATCGGAGGTACTACGATGCCGGTTAGCAATACCAGATTAAAGCATTGGATCATTCTGAGACCGCCAACCGCGGTGATAGAGCGTCCTTATCGGTCTTCTTAAATTTCCCGCGGTGATTTGCGGTTATGAACTCGCCTTGCGTGGCGTACGGCACTATAGAAAGACAGAGTACAGAAAATGTGAATACAAAGCATGAGAAAAAGGATCGGCTATCCCGTGACTTTGTTCGCAATACGCATCCCGTCCCAAATCGCCACGGCCTCCTCGACCCATGGCATCCGGAAGAACTCGCTGCGAGATAAGTCCTCCTTGCGGATCGTTGCACCCTCACTCGGGCCGCTTCCGAGAATAGATTCCAAGTCACGTGATTGAGAGGACAGCCAAGTCTGGATGAAGCCCGAAGGGTCGTCCGCGAAAGACTGCAGGAACTGCCTCTTCAATACAGAGGTCTGAAGAGACTGTGCCAACGCCGCAATCTACAAATGAGGGTTAGAGAAAAACCAAAAAGAAAACAGATTCCGGGAGACTGACTTCCTCGTCTAGCTTTGTCAAGTCGCGCAACGTATCTCGTGACGGGTTCAGGGACACCCCCATCATTTTTGACTTCAACGCAGCGTCTTCTAACTTAAGTTCTATGTCCCAGGCTGTGTGCCGATCAGGGGGTGACATAGATGGATTCACTGTGTAGTTGATGACCACGGGATTTGGTGGGGCGAGATACCGGTTGACCAGCTCTGGTAAGAAATTGAATGGGATCACTTCGGCTCCGAATATCTAAGGAGGATGCTCGTAAGCGGATATGGCTTGCTAGAATCTGCTGCACACGTACGGGTCGCAGCGCAGCATCTGCGTGTATTCGTTTACGATCAACCTTATCCTGCAGATTGTTTGCTTTGATATAGGTCCACAAGTTTTGGATAACCCCTGCTCTGCTTTCTTCTTTGATGCCGAGTATGTTACCTGCAAGAGACTACATTCGATGTGCTCGTGCGGATGCTTGTCGATCTCCTACCTAGGTCAGGGAGCACTCGGAACTGCTCGGGGTGTTGTAGTAAATGTAGAATAAGCCGTATTTTCGTTGGCGTGTCCCCGGTACGTCGTATCGTGAACCCATCGAGGATGGGATGTGAAGAGTTTTGGTGCCACTGAGAAGGGGATCATGTAATCGTCAAACCCGCATTGTTAGCACCTACCTCCACGATATTGCTATCAGAGTACAATGCCGGGTCACGATCGAGCTCAACGACCATGGTCTTGATCAGCGTGGAGAACTGTCGTGGGGGAGTCCTGTCTCTGGCTCGCTGATTCGGGAGCTGGGTGGGGTGCGAGTAAGTGGATGTACCAGACGTTCATTTCGCGGGCTCACCTCCAGCAAGCGCCCCTCGATTTTCAACTGCCACGCGGGAATGCCTTGGCCGGTTTCGAAATTCGGTGGGTCTGCAGTACCCGGCGTTGAAGTTTCGCCAGATTGCCACGCTTGTCCGGAGACAGTATGAGACAGGAAAAGGCGTAGTGTGCGCGTTACCTGCGCGAAATACCATTACTGACGTGGTCAAGGAGAAAGAAAGTGGTACGCACAGACGCCGTCCTTCCTAACGCATCCTGTACCTCGGCCTTCTTTCGCATTATCGTCCAGTCTAACTTCTTCTCCATCTCCAAGAGGTCTTGATACATCTTGGAATCTACCGAGAGTTGTGGATCTGATAGAACAGAGGCAGGGAGGCTGCGGTCATTGAGCTTTCTCTTTCTAAACGGCGAATAACGCGTAGAACGAGACGCGTTCAGCTCAATGTCCGAAACATGATACAATAAAGAAACACGAACTTTGGGAGTTTCTGATCTGGTGGATTCATTTTTTTTGTCACTCTCTGGCTAATAGGTCTGCAGAGTGATGTTATACCGAACTTCTCCTGTGATGTATGGCCGAAGTTCAAACACGTCAAGTAGTGGACAGGTGAGCTTTAATTGGCGCGCGCCTTGTCAACGAAAGCCAGAATTGAATCGAGTGGAACGTGGGAGAGAAGTGATGTGACTGTGACACACACGTGATCACCTCCTCTTCACACGGCGGGCGGGAATGGATAAGTAGGGTTGACATTTCTCGACTTATGTCCAATATATCGATAACTAAGTTGACTTATTGTTATCATGAGATAGTTTTAAATAACAAGACTTGAATAATGAGAAATTAGCCCCTTACTGAAGAGGGCTCCAGTTATTTTCGAAAGTATTTAAAATAATGTTGTTATTTTGGCCCTGGTAGCACAATCTAATTTAAATATTTTCGGAAATAACCAGAGCTCTTTTAAGCAAGGGATTGATTTCTAATTGTTCAAATATTCTTATTTAAGATTAGCTCACAATAAAAATAAAGTCACTTAGTTGTCGATATATTGGACATAAGTCGAGAAATATCAACTCCACTTATCCATTCCTGCCCGCCGTGTCAACGTGACTCACTCCCAAGCTCGCCAAGCGACCAATGATAGCAGGAACTGGAGGAAGAAAATCACAGGGCTACTCGAGCCGTACGTAGACCAAATTTTCGCGGCGAGAATTACACTATATGCATTTAACAGGTGCTCTTTTCTCGATCCCATCACCTCCAGGTGAGTCGTGCAACTTGAACTTGCCAGAGAAATCTCTTCCGAGTCATCTTCTACCTCAGATCCAGACTCAGATCCCGAGTTTACGTCTGGTCCCCTCATTGGTGCTAATAAATCCCCCAAGACGGCCCGCAGAAAGCGGTCTGCCGTAGGTCCTAGCACTGCTCGACGCGTCAAACGCACCGGGAGAAGTGCAGATCTAGACAGCGTTCGCCCCAGTGAGCATAGAAACATGCGACACTTTAACAGACCTGCGCTGACAATCACACCTCAGAAGCTGAAAAATCCCGTAAGAGCGCGTCACAGAACCCACTTCTAAGCTTTTTCCGTAGGCATAAGATAACAGTGAATGGACATCGTTTTTATTCTAAGCACGAGCCGTTCCACCCTCAGATGAAAAATTGGGATCGGAGGCTGACACCTCCGACGAAGAACGTGAAGATCCCGACAGCGAACATTCAAATACTGAGTCTGCAGAGGATGATGAATCCACTACCTCTGAGAATGAACGCAGTGGTTCCGAGCCGTTTGTTTTCGAGCCCACAACTCGACCACCCTCAATTATGTCCAAGATGCCCGATTTACCCAAAGCTGGTGAAGCAGATAAGAGCGATACCGGTAAACTGACAAATGTCCCCTCTTGTCCTCAAGCTGAACGTCGTGCCAGAACCTGAAAGTGATACTGGACTACCTGAAACTCAAAGCAAGCGCAAGGCCTCAGAAATGGATTTTGAAATCCCCCCAGCTAAGAGAACTGAGCAAGCCGAAGGCTCAACGACGGAGAGTGAAAGCGATTCAGATGTGATACCTTCGTCTAGAACTCCAGCTTCCACACTAGTTTCGAACCCGAGTAAGGGTACTACCGCAGCCCCTTATCAAGCTTCTACCTATTCACCTTAGCTCGTCCTAGGAGGTTGCAAATCTTCACCCGTAGAGGACTCGGTCACAGAATCGGAGTCCGATGATGAACCTTTTAACGAAGAGGTTCGTATCTGTCGTGCGACTAAGAATCCGCACTCACGTGAGGACAATTTGTTCCAGCCGCATTCTGCCACGGGTGTTCTCCTTGGCTCCCCGAGCGAACCCGCGGATACATTCGTCCTTGACGCGAAACGTCACATCCGCATACCTCCTTCTCTTAGCAAGCATTTACGACCATATCAGCGTGACGGCGTTCAATTTTTCTTCGAACGATATATTCTTGGACGCGGTGCCATTCTTGGAGACGACATGGGTCTCGGCAAGACGATACAGGTCATCTCGTTCCTTTCTGCTCTCATGCGCAAATCGGGGACGCTATCGGATAAAGAGCGACGAAGGAAGCGCGTTTCGCAGCTCCAGGATAGCCAAGATTGGCGGGAACGCAGAAAGCTACCTCCGCCTGATGACAAGTGGCCAACTGCGCTGATTATTGCACCTAGCTCTGTTGTAAATGTATGGACGAGGGAATTTGACAAGGTTCTTCTCCTCGTTCAAGCTAGGGTGGACCATGACACTAACGTTTTCGTGCAGTGGGGCTACTTTGAAGTCGAAGCATATATAGGCACTCCGAGTGAGCGAGAGCGTGTTTTGAACGATTTCACCCTTGGTCGGCTTGACGTTGGTGTGTCATATGTCCGAAGACTCCCTCATGTTTTTACTAATATTCATGTTACAGTTGTCACGTCGTTCGACACCGCGCGGCGCTCCATATCTCATCTCGACAGTCTCCCTTGGAGCGTCCTCATCGTCGATGAAGCCCACCGTCTCAAGAACCCCAAGTCCAGCACCACCCGATTGCTCGGATCGTTTCATTGGCCAGATGGCCGCCCCACTCCAGCCCACATGGCTGAATTGATACCAACACCACCAACAGGCCCCGTTCGGATTGCACTGACGGGAACAGCGATACAGAACTCGTATATGGAGCTATGGACGCTCCTCGACTGGGCCAATCCGGGCGCTGTCGGGACGGAAAAGCAGTGGAGGAAGACGGTCGCGGACCCACTGGTGGCAGGTCAGGCGAAAGGGTGCAAAGAAGAAGAGCGCCTTAGAGCCAATGACACTGCGGAAGTCCTGAGGGACAAGCTGCTGCCCCTATATTTCTTGCGAAGGCAAGTCCCGGGACCGTCGTTGCCCCATTTTATGCACGAACTGAACCGTTTTGCAGGACGAAGGATATCATCAAGAATCAACTCCCCAAAAAATATGACGAAGTCGTTTTCTGCCCACTCACGGAAAAGCAGACCGAGGTGTACAAGCGCATATTGGGAATGGAGGCAGTTCAGAACATGATAAAGAAGGACGAGTGGTGCAGCTGTGGAAGAACGAAGAAGTATGTCAGGTTTCAATTGCTCTCTGGCTCTTGCGTTGATTTCTGGTATGACAGACGCAAGGAGTGCTGCCATCCATTCGCTGTAGGAGATCTTTTCAGGTACATGTCTGCATTGATCAAGGTTTCAAATCATCTCGCGCTCATATTACCTGGTACGTTACGCTGTGCCTTACGCGCCTGGATTACTCACCTACTAAGTGTAGCGCATATGGACACGCCCGAGCAGGTAATTAACTATTCTTCGTACGGTTTCAGATCTTTCACATACTTATTCATAGACGGCACGCAACCGCAATCTCACCGAAGTGGCCTTTGAAGGAAGCAGCATCCCAAAGTATGGATCTGCCATTTTGCTACCCACGCTCTGTGGAAAATGGAAAGTGCGTCCAGGAATTTGGATGCACGCTGGTCGATTAACCAGCCGTCCTTCAACACCAGGTTCTTGAGACCTTACTACAGGAATGGCGCAGGGATCCAACCAACAAGGTTCTTATCTTCACCAAGTCGGTAAAGCTGCTCGATATGCTCGAGTATCACCTCAAGAGACAGAGTAAGTACTAATCGCGCATCGTGTTTCGTAACTTCTTGTCCTGACTCTGCGCAGACTACGGTTTTGTCAAGCTAGATGGATCAACCAAGCAAGAGGATCGTAAGCATGTGTCCCGTACTGGGCTTTCAAAGCTCTCATATTTTCCTTACGCAGGCATGCCTTTGATCGACCGATTTCAGAACGAGGCGGATATATTTATTTTCCTCATTTCGACGTTAGCAGGAGGGACTGGCCTCAATCTCACCGCTGCAAACAGAGTCGTCGTGTTTGGTACTGTAATTCCTCCCATGCTAGGGTGTCCAGCACTCACCCTCCAGTGGACGCAGACCCGAACTGGAGTATGCGCGTATTTTACGCAAGCGAGGAGTATCGTTGACAAACCATCGCATTACAGATCCGGCGCACGATTTGCAGGCGATAGATCGCGCATACCGCTTCGGGCAGACACGTGACGTTTTCGTCTACAGGCTGCTTGGAGCTGGGTCCATCGAGGAACTCATCTATGCGCGCCAGGTCTACAAGCAACAACAGATGGCCATAGGGTACAATGCGAGCGTGCAAACTCGCTATTTCGCGGGCGTCCCTGGGGACAGAAAAAAGCAGGGAGAACTTTTTGGGCTGAAGAATATCTTTACTTTACACGAAAACACTTCGTCAACGAAAATAGCGGTGAGGGAATTATCTGGGGATATAGTGCTTCTCTTCTCAGTTGTTGATGGAATCACCGCAGATTGAACGTGCAAACATCGTAAATTTGGACTGGGCTCTTGCGCACATGGACGTAGCTAGGTCTAAGAAAGCGCGGCGGAAGTCGGGCCCAACTGAAGATTGGGTCTACGAGGCCGAGATGAAAGACATCACAGAGGATGTGAGTGACCAGCCTTGCTCTGGTCCCATTCTGAATTGTTATGACTGCAGGCAGACCTTCGGGGACTCGGCGCCCTGCTTTTGGACGACAGTATGTGCCACTTTGATGCCGCCGATGACTAACAATTATGTCGTCCCAGGTGTGCCGGAAGTAAAAGAAGATAGTGTTTCGAAGATTCTTGAGCGGCGCGGGATCAAATACAGTCATCGCAATGACGATATTTTGGTCCCTAACACTATCGAGGAGCAACAGATGAAGAAAGCGCGTAAGGTACGGAGTTTGGAAGTTCCCCTGTCCACGATCAGCTTCTCATTCTCTCGAAACAGGAAAGACGCCAACAGAAAAGGAAAGGCAAGCAACAGGCTACGCTGACCGAGGCCGACTTCGAATGGCCACCGAAAAGAATCCACCACAAACGACCACCCAGCCCCAGAACCAAGTGCGTCAACTCGAAGTAAAGGGTTGTGCTTAGTATCGTGCTGATTTTCCGGGTAATTTGTAGACTCGGCCAGCGTCAGGTGGCGTTGATGGAGTTGGAAATGATCCAGTCCCCAGATGACCTCCCTACGTTTGCTCAGAACTTGTACGTCTGTCCTGGTTTTATCGGCGCGAAGACGGCAAGCTAATTCTCCGATTACAGCGTCAAGAAATCTCTGGAGGAGCAAAACGAGTTATTGGCGAAGCTAGACGCGCATGGCACGAGAGGAAGAGGACCCAAATCCGAGACACCGCCCACCCGATTACCAACGAAGGGCTAAACATTTCACATGTCTGAGCACTTACTTCTTGAAGCCTGACTGCATAGCCTATTCTTATACTTATTTTATTATCAACTAGTACCATCTACCGTACTATCCTACGTCTACGATAATCGAATATTCTACGTACACCCCAGTGCAACCGCCAGCGTAACTGAGTCACAGGCACAGTCGAGTACTGGACTTATTTGAGTCTCGGTGATTATTGTAGTTACCGATTATCCGCGAGCGCTGCCTGTCGCGCTTCTATTTGTTATCTCTGCTGAGCCCGAATGCTCGCCATTCCTTCTCTTCTCCTGTCAGTGTACATATCCACTAAACATCCCAGAATTTCCCATGCAACGCGAGGATCCTAGCTTCCGTGATCTTCCCTCTGCGCGTGAGTGATCGGGAGTACACTCCCGCTCTTCGTCGCTTAACATTATGTCTGCGACCTCACGCTCACCCACCTTATGATTGTCTTCGTGTCGCGGGTAATTACTCTAAGCAAGACCAAGGGCGCACGAGCTTCCAGATCCTCTGGACCTGCGCACAGATTGGATGAATGACATCACTGCAGACACGGGTACGAAATCTTGCTTCTGACCACGCCACACACTCATCTTGTCCTAGACATCACATCGCTCTCCGTAGCCCAACTACATGAGCTCAACCAGGTGCGCAGGTTATTTTCTCCGTGCTTGTGCATGTAGAGTACTGCTGAGTACCGCTCAGAAACACCTGGATAGTTCCATCCCATCTCAGGCGCCCTTGATGGCAGAGCTCGCCCCGCTGTCTGTTCTACGTGCTGAATACGAGGGCTCAGACTCCTTTATAAAGCAAATAGACTCCCTCAGCAAAAAAGGCTATGAGGGCATTCGGCGCTCACGCGGAGATGGCGATTGTTTTTATCGATGTGTGTGTCCTTGCGCAGCTCCACCTGTTATTCTCTCTCTTCCCCCGCTGACAGGCAATTAGCCCTCGCCTTTGCGTACATAGAACGCATATTCAATGCAGGGGACAAGGAACTAGCCGTCGGGACGTCGATCTCGACGCTCGAATCGTTCCTTCCAAGGCTTGAGGAGGTCGGCTTCGACCGCTCGGTGATTGACGAGGCTTACGAGATTCCGAGGGACCTAATCCGAGGCATCGTCGAGCCAGAGCCTGTCTCGAACAGCGGCCAGACGCTAACTCCCGCTCAGTTGCTCGAGGTTTTCCAAGATGACAGCCGTGCGTGGCACAAAATTTGACTTCTTTCATTTTGCTCAGACGACGCACCAATGATGTGTTATTTGGATTTTTTCTTGAATTTTTGCCTCTGCAGTGTCGAATTACATGGTAATGTTCCTGCGCATGCTCACAAGCGCGCAAATTCGGGGAAATCCGGAGGAGTACGAGCCCTTCGTGATGCATCCAGACCTTGGCGAGAAGATGGGAGTGAAAGAGTTTTGCGAAGCTGTCGTCGAGGTCCTGGGGCGGGAAGCTGGTGAGCAGCACAGATATCTCCTGGCCATCTCGGACGACCTAATACGAAGTTGGGATACAGATCACGTCCAAGTGACCGCAATATCGGAGGCGCTCAAAGTTAACGTGGAGATTGCGTATTTAGACGGGCGCAACAGGGACGGAAATGTCGAGTTTGTCAAGTTCAGCAGGGCGATTGATGAAAAAGAGGCGCCTCTGACACTGATCTACCGGTGAGCGCCAAGTTACCTACCTCGTTCGACGCGGCCTCTTAAAATGTCCGTAGGCCCGGACACTACGACATACTGGACAGACGCAGCATTGAGGCATTGGGGCTCAACATATAAGATTTCACTTAGGGTGACTGAAAGGATGTATGTGGTAGTTCTTGTATGTTTTTGATTTTTTCTTTGACTCGGAAGAGCCTACTTGTGGTGTGTATACCTATCTGTACACTTGTAGTAGCTAAGGTCCATACCTGGAGGCACGAGATTTTCGAATGCGGCGTGTCGAGCGTCTGAATGATACAACTTCCGCCGTACTACCAGGGTTTCCCATTCACCCACGGTCATCATAGTACTCATGTTATATTATTGGCTAGAAGGCCACCGCAAGATACAGTGACCGATCCTGCCAGAGTGATCCATGGAACAGGTCTTCAAGCATTCGATTGACATCTATCGTTATTTAATGAGGACGGTATAGCCTCCCGAGAGCGGGAGACATAACGCCAGCCGCGGACGGCTGGACCTGGACGCTTCGATGTCACTATCCTCGAGGTATCTTAGTCACATTGGAAGCGAGCTCGTAATGTTTCGGGCGTTAGCCTATGATCATAGTGCTGTATGAAATCGTCGTTGTGCACATTATCCAAGTGACCCTTCCGCTTCTCAAACCTGTCTGCGGTTTGGCTCTGTTATGAATGAACGATAGACCCACCACCAGCGATCGTCGCTGGGTACGAGGGTCTCGAGCTTCCTGATGCGGTGGTGTGATACGCTCGACTCTCGACGCAGAGATCTTTCGATGCCTTAAGTTTATCGCAAGTGGCGTCAGAGGAAGAGTGGGCAGGAGAGCACGTGACGCACCTGTCGTCGTGAGGTCTTCGTGAGGTATTCTGGTTGTGAGCGACCGCTTACGCGCTGGTACGAACGTTGTGCTGAGTGCGTGTTTCAAATATCCATGGAATCAAACAACCCCTGGGAACCAAAACCTCACGAATACCGATCGGCAGACGGAGTGGAGCGCAGTCGAACGGGCGAAAAAAGGCAGACGAGGCAAGGTTCGGGCTGCGGGTCTAGAAGACTGCTTCGGGGGTATTAGAAACTTTGGACTTTCAGCTTTTCAGTACACACGACCTATGAATACTGATGGAGAACTACAGTTAGGGATTACACAGGATGTTTTTTTTTCGACGGAACTAGATGTACCTACCTATGACGACCGTCGACATTGATGTGGTAGTCTCAGAATGAAGTCGTATTCACGCTTCAGCAATCGGCAATATTTTGGACGATTTTTGGGAGGTTTCTTGGCTTGCTGACCGGAGCCATAGGGAGGGAGGAAGAAAAGTGCACGGCGCGAGTATTACATAGTAACATACTCTGATACCAGGGATGTACGTTGAGGAGAGGTGGTACCGCTATTCGAGCGCGATGCAGGAAGTACCAAGTACTTCTCGAGGGGATGAGTGGCTCACATATACGAGGTGAGGAGAGGCTAGATTGAAGAGGCCTTATTACTACAGTTGAGCAGCAAATACCTGCACGTGATCGATATGATCCTAAGTTATCAGCAATCGGTAATGCAGTAATAAATCAGTGCAGTCGTCGGTGCGCTGGCGCAGTGCCTGGACCCTTGCCACATCGCTTAACCATTCTGGTTCCTTCAACTTGAACTAACACTATGTCTCAAGTTTCATCTATTTCCACCTCTTCCACAAGCTTTGGGACGATCTTTACGGCCGCTTTGAAAGAGTACAAAAAACAGACAAAGCGTGACATTACTTCCCATCCACTAGCCACCCAGCTGCAGTCATGCAACTCTCCCAGTGCCATTCTTGCCACGATTAAACCCCAAGTCCAGAAGCTCGAACAATCTCAAGTTTCCGACGAAAAGTGGATGAAGTGGGTGGATCCCACAGTAAATGTCTTGTACGCATTCTCCGCGACTGTCGGAAGCGGTGTTGGGATGGTAAGACATCGAGCCGCTCAAAGTCTACCCGCTGATGTGTGGGAATACAGGTATTCCCACCCGCAAATGTGATTTTTACCGGGATTGGTGTCCTTCTCCAAGTGAGCATTTTCATGATCCGGTGTTTGTGCCCTGGTGACACTAAGGTATCTCTTCTATCTTTTTTAGGCCATTAAGGACGTCCGCGCTAGCCAAAATGCTCTCTTGGACATATTTGGCCGCTTGGAATTCCTTTTTAAGCGGCTTGACAAATACATAGAGGTCCGGCCAACCGCAGCTATGACGGATATGATCGTAAAGATCATGGTTGAAGTACTCTCGATCCTTGGGATCGTAACGAAGGAGATCGGGCAGGGACGAACGAGTGTGTATTTCCTTGTTGGAATATCCCCCAAAATTGACCTTTTGCAGCGACGTTTCTCAAGAAGCTTATTGGAAGGAAGGATGTAGAGGACGCGCTTCAGCGGCTAGACCAATTGACGCAAGAAGAGGCTCGCATGGCAGCAGCTGAAACTCTGACGATCACTCGCGGAATCGATGACAATGTTAAGGTCGTCAATGAGAGGGTCCTGAGTGTTGATATGAAAGTAGAGGGAATCGACGACAAAGTGAGGACCATCGACGGAAATGTAAAGAGGGTCAACCGCAAAGTTCGTTCGGTTATTAAGGGTGAGTTATACTTGCATTAGCCGGCTCCGAATATGTTTTCAGCCTTTTACTCGGTCAGGCGTAAAGGATACTGGAGTAGCGATTCAGCAAGTGGCCTTTCAAATCACCGATCTAAACCGTTCGTCATCTTCTAGTCTTATCACGACCTAGTACAAAAGCTTGATCGCTCTTACAGGGAATGAGTTCCGCAAGGATGTTCGAAAATGGATCGCTCCACCCGATCCATCTGTCAATTACAATTCTGCATCCGGTACTCATCACGAAGGTACCGCAGCGTGGTGCACCGAAGGGAACACCCACGCAGATTGGAAAACTTCTGGCTCCTTGTTATGGATCCACGGAAAGCGTACGTATCCCATCACCGTCCCAGTCTTAGTTACCCACCGACGACTCCTTGATTGATAGCCGGCTCTGGGAAGAGTATCCTCAGGTGTGTTACCCCCCGACTAGTTGCGTCCTAATCTAACTTATGTTGTCGACAAGCTCCGTGATCATCCGTGATATCAAATCCTTGTGCCGCGATGCTGGGTCGGCTTTCTTGGCCTATTTTTACTTCGATTTCAAGGACAAAGCAAAACAGGACATCCGCGCTCTATTATCGTCGCTTCTAGTCCAACTCTCTGATCAGTCGGATACATTCTGCGACACTCTTTTCGCCTTGTACACCGCACACAAAAGGGGATCGGATCAGCCAACAGATGACTCGCTTGTGCAGTGCCTCAAGGATATGCTTACGATGATGGGACAAGTACCGATCTATCTGATCATAGATGCCCTCGACGAGTGTCCCAATGATTCCGGCATTCCGTCATCACGTGAAAAGGTCCTCGAGTTAATGAGCGAACTTGTCAAGCTTCGCCAACCAAATCTACGTCTATGTATCACAAGCCGTCCGGAGTTCGACATCCGCACCGTGCTCGGGCCGTTGGCCACTCAACAAGTATCCCTTCATGACGAAAGCGGACAGAAGCGGGACATCTACGATTATGTCACGTTTATCGTTCACTCGGACCGAAGGATGGTGCGATGGCGGGACAATGATAAAGATGCGGTCATTGAGAATCTCACAGAGAAGGCGGATGGGATGTAAGGATATCTTCGAGCGCTCATGATCATCTCCCCATCTTATGCCGTCATACAGGTTTCGATGGGTCTTTTGCCAATTAGAGGTTCTGCGACACTGTTTCCCGACTGATGTGCGACGCATTCTTAGGGAACTTCCCGAGTCACTTGACGAGACGTACGAGCGCGTACTGAAGCAGATCCACAAGTCAAACATACGGCATGCCTACCGACTTTTGCAATGTCTCTCGGTAGCCATTCGCCCTCTCCGTGTGGAGGAACTTGCGGAAGTACTCGCGTTGGACCTGAGCACGGGGGCGATCCCGAACTTTAACGCAGATTGGCGCTGGGAAGACCAGGAAGAAGCGGTGCTCTCAGCCTGTTCCAGTTTGGTGGCCATAATCATCGACAATGGCTCCCGGGTTGTCCAGTTCTCCCATTTCTCCGTAAAAGAATTCCTGACGTCAGACCGCCTCGCGACTTCTGTCAAGGAATTGTCCCAGTTTCATATCCCCATCGAACCTTCCCACGTGATATTTGCCCAGGCTTGTCTCGGCGTCTTGCTCCGCCTGGACGACAGCACTGACAAAGAGAGTGTCAAGACCGTTCCTCTTTTTCGATATGCTGACGCTTGTTGGGTTGGGCATGCCCAGGTCGGAAATGTGGAATTACAGATAAAAGGCGCCTTGGATCGATTCTTCGACATGGACGAACCTCATTTTTCAGCATGGGTCCGAATACAAGACGCAGGCCATTTCTTGAAGGCGTCATCTTCGACAGCTCCCTTATATCTCGCTGCAATGAGTGGATTCCGTCATCTAGCGGAACGCCTTATCATCAAGGATCCGCAGCAAGTAAATCATTTGGGTGGTATGTACGGTACCCCGTTGCACGCATCAGTGCTTGGGAGGCACATCGAGGTTGCTCAGTTACTGTTCGTACACGGTGCTGACGTAAATTCTCGCTCTATGGACACGTCCACTCCACTGCATTTGGCAGCAAGCCTCGGCGATCTCGGGGTTGTTCGGTTACTACTTCAGCGCGGTGCGGAAGTTAATGCCCGGAATGACCAAAAAGAGACCCCACTTTTCCGCGCATCGGAGAACGGGAACCACCATATTGTGCGGTTATTGCTGGACTACAAGGCAGATGAACTGGTTCGCGCCAACGGTAACACGACTCCATTACTTTACGCTGCCTGCTTCGGTAACATCGAGGTTGCTCGCTTACTACTCGAGCGCCACGCGGATGTCAATGCGCGGGATGCCAACGGAACTACCCCATTCCTTCATGCAGCGCACTATGGAAATACTGATCTTGTGCAGTTATTGCTGACCCACAATGCGGATGAGCACGCCAGCGACACCAGCGGAACCACCGCACTGCATTTCGCAGTGGCTCGCGGATTCGTCCAGATTGCTCAGTTGCTACTCGAGCGCGGTGCTGTGATCGATGCCCAGAACGACACGGGAGAGACCCCATTACACCGAGCATCAGAGGGTTTCCAGGAAGGAAACCCAGACGCTGTGCGGCTCTTGCTGGACTACGGTGCGGATGCGCAGGTGCGCAACCTCAGCGGAAAGACCGCGTCTGAGGTAGCCCGTGGCCCAAAGAAGCAAGAAATTGTACAATTATTCTCCCAGTATGCTGCGGATGAACGTACGGAATAGTTTCTATTTTTGACTTCTCGATGTGTGTGAGCGACGATTGCCCTTCTCCGTTGCTGTACATTGACTCTCACTATTACAGAAATTCACTGGAACCCATTTATGTATGTAGCAAAGTCATGTACAGAATATGTACAGTCCTTCCGAACACCATACCGTGCATAACTGTCTCCCTGTGAGAGTCGAGTCATCGCAATCGCAAGATACAGCGATCAGTTTTGCTGGAGAGTGGCTGGTATGCCCTTAGGGTCTCACGCGGGCGGGCCCCCAGAGTCCCTAGCCGTCGCGGTCTCCACTCTCAAACAGGTGGCCAGGCATGAACAGGAGACTTCGTGCGTTCGTTCCTGCGACGTCGAGTGGGCCCGGATGGAGGGATTCGAGACTTTGAGTGGTGCAGAGGTTTCGCGTGACTCCGAGGGGCTCAACAGCATGAGATCGATAGCAGACGCGAGGGTAGACTCAAGCTCGAGGTCGACAAGAGCGGCAGGGGTAGACTCTAAGAAATTCATATGAAGGTGATGACTGATCTAGGGAAGAGCGACAACGGGGTGAGGCGTCATGGTCTCCGACAAAAGCGAAAGGAGGGGCGAGTGATGGCTCGTGGGGGCAGGTCCGGTATCGAGAAGATCGAGACAAGTTCGGGCTAATCATCCATGGATGATCGCAAAAGTGACGGCAGGCACTCCAAGTCCTAAGTACGTCAGAATCGAAGACGGAAGTCAAGGTGTGGGAGCGATCGAAGACAAAGGAGGGGACCACCCGTTTTCGGATGCGTCACCAGTAGTAGACAAAAAGACAGGCGAGGGAAGGGCAGGTGACAGCGGCGTGATCAAGGGAGTGTACACGGCTAAAGGCTCGGGCCCGGGGACGACGTCACTACATGAGGATGAAAACGAGGACGTAGGAGGCAGGGGTGGCCAAATCGGAGTATTTGAAGCCATCTCGCGGCGTGTTCGGACTCGGGTTCGGGGTGATCCTCCATTGCCGAGGGCGTACTAGGCCTGTACGAAAAACTCCTCGGCGAAGGTAAAAACGAGGCAATCTGGCTGGAAGTTTGACATCTATCGAAGTCTCGAAGACGAAAGCGAAGGTGAGGAGTAACGCAGTGAGTCCGACATTGACTGAGAATGTGGGGATTCTGGAAAACGTAGGCTTCGCGCCTAACAGGCCTAACCCTTGGGAGCTCGAAATCTCGCTCCTGGTACTAAAACGAGGAGCAGCGGGAGACTCCGATTTGTTCTAAATCAAAATTCCCGTAGCAAGGTGAGCATGCGCATGATGCGCTTCCCCCAAAATTAGTAGTCGAGCTCCGCCCTCCAACCATTACAGTAAATTTACTAGATAGATACAGTAGACCACATCCAGTTTTAAACTATACCTACTCATCTGTCGTGCTCCCATAAACATGAACTGAGCATAATGACGTTACATCGGCACCCCAGTTACTGCGAACCTGAAAAACCATGACACCGAAGTCGATGCCCCACAGTCTGACTTCGTCAAAGAGAGGGAAAGCTTGGCGCATGGATGAGGCGGTGATATCGAACTCAAACTCCGCCAGGGGTAAAAAGGGACCATCTCTTGACATTGGGAAAGGCGGGGGCCTCACAAGAGCGGACGCAAACGCATCACGCGACCGTTTGTAGACTTCCATGTTCTTCACACCATCCACTAGGCCCCAGACTATGACTTGACGAGGGGCACGAGACAAATGCGCTGTAGAGATGGATGGATGGTGTTGTATTACAACGTGAGACGGTAGGACGTTCGGTGTACTGAGAGCGACGCCGAAGGTCCCTGAGTTTCCACGAAACGACCAACAGGCGTTCCTCGTGACCTCAGAAAGTGGGTTAGGCTCGATTCCCGGTGTCGTTAATTGTGGAGCAACCATAGCACCAGCATGTGCGGAAGCAAAGTCGTGTGGATCGAGTTCATGTCGAAAAGGAATGGTGGTCGAAAAGACCAACCGATGCCAATCGCACCGCACATCGGACTAAATAGCGGCACTGACGATCGGAGAGGGGAGAATGCAACGCAGTTGTGGCCACACAGAATGATAGGTAGATAAAAGAAAGTGGAAAGCTAAGACGCAGAAGAGGGCACTGTACAGGCTCGGCGTGTGCTGCAGACACGTGTCGATGAATGGTTTCTTGTGACGTTCCCGGAGGAGCCTTTCCCAGATCTCCGCATCCGACTCTGCTGAGATATTAAGTACGTGAAAGCCACCACCAGTTTTGTTGACGTACCTGAATTATTGATGCTGAATTCGATAGCTTCTTTTCGGCCAATACGGAACTGGTCGGCTGTTAACGGGACAATTCTTTGTCTTCGGAAGAGGCGGAACATAGGGAAGGATGGAAAGAAAGGCGAGAAAGAGCGCCTACCCTGGTGTCGCTTAAGAAGGGCTGCTCGATCGGGGATGAGGGGTTCACGTGTCCGAGGCGAGGTCGCGACAGATGGGCGAGGCCCTTACGGAGCGAGCTGATGCGAGTCAGAAGATGCGAGCCTCATCTCCGATCCTGTGGCAACATTTATGGAGCGTGGCAGGTGGGCGGAAAAACAGCGTTCTGGTGCCTCAAACCAGTTACACTCGAGGAAACGGGAGGACAGACAGCGGGACGGAAAAGAGCGACGAAGCCGGACGTGCCACCCTTATAGACCAGCCTGAGCCACCCTGCTCTAACGCCGAACTCATCTACCAGACTTTCCCCTCCGTGGATTGTTGTCTGGAAATGACTCCGGTCCTGTATCATGGCCTTCCGTTCAAAACCCCGCATGTTTTCACACTTGCGTCGCACTCGCACACACTGGAATAAAACACGTGTACAATCCGACCCGGCCTTAGCACGTTTTTACAGACACTGTAAAGGGACACATACAGGAGCGCATTTCTTGTTCGTGTCTATGCTTTGTGCCTCTCACCGATCGCTTACTTCTTTTACCCCCGCGAACCTCACGTGGGACAAGAACGACTGGAAACTTGAAGCAGATTGCCGGGAGGGGCCTGGGGTCTGCGTTACTTCTCCCTCAAATCTCCAGATAGTTGATTGGCTCAGCACCGGGATCCGTCCCAAGGCACGCGGAGCCTCGCCGGTGCAGAAAACGCAGAAAACCAAAACTGACGGGCGCGGCCGAGAAAGACGGAAAACACCGATAACCCCGTCATTACTGCTACCGCCCACAGACGGAAGCGATAATGCCCTATTCGCAGTCGTAAGGAACCTGGACGCGCACCTGACAGTGAAACACGACACGCAGCCTCCCATGAGAACTTCTGTTCTCGGGGCATAGCGACCTGCATCGATGTCCGCGCTCGTCTCTTGCCAGATAGAGCACGAAACTAACCAGAATCAGCAGTGCGGGAAACAGAGCAGGTCTGGGGTGGCCACCAGATCTGGCGTCAGTGCGGCGCGTTGGCCGGGAGTCGTCAGACGATTGGGCGCTCGTCGTTCGCACGCGGAGGGGCCATTTTACGTCCGCAGCCGGATGTGGTAGGTCTTGATAGTTTGATTGGCGACGACAATGTCAAGATTATATCTTTGTTAATCCTCAAGCCAGCAGGTACACGAACGATGAGCATCGCTCCATTGGCGCAGAATGTCTAAACACAAACTCTTTTTGCTCATTCACCTAACGGCCGTCCGGAATTAGTCTCGCCTCGTGCCGCATGGGCTTTCAACTTGAAGTATTCAAGGGTTCAAGACGCTTCTGGTAAGTTGATGGGATCTCGCAAGACAAAAATCGACGCCCAACTTCCGATGGGAGTCGTTCGAACTTTGGCGAGAAATCTGGAACAAACTTTACCGTGCCAGCGGCCAGCCATCCATACATTGTCCCTCAAACCAGTAGAACGTGATCCTCGAACTCTGACGCAACCTCTCATGCGCCACCAGTTCATCCACGTTCATCCCCTGCGTGCCTTCTCACTATGACACGCAAGAGGGTCTGACGTCGTCAAGGGAGGGCCACATCCCGCTGCTCGAATGCCCCGCTACACGAATGCGAATGCGAGTTCGACCGGCTTGAGTCACAATCGGCAAGCAGCCAGATGTGTAGTTCTACTAGCGTGACGGTAGACCATCCATCTGGAGAGGGTTTCTTGAGGGTCATTCTAATCGAGCAAGTAACGACGACAGCTGTAAATAGGTGGCGTAGAGGTGTCGAGAAGGAGTCACGTGTTTCTAGGTGGACCGCTTCGGCGCTTCCTTGTCCTCGACTGGCGCATCGCCGCGCGCCATGACGGACACAGACACAGATACAGACTACCAAGACAGGGTCCTCGTAGATGCATTCGAACCGCGTACTCGCACATGTCCTGTCGTCCTTGTTGAGAGTCTATTGCCTCTCTGGCTCAATGTCAATGTGTACGCGTCTATCACGGGCGTCTATCATGTTAGCTACGTGGGAATATTAAGGTGGCCATCTGTTATGAGCGTCGTGTGAATCAGTACCCATCCAACGTTCTTGTTCTCCACTCTGGCATCCAACCAGACTCCCCAACTAGTATCATGTCCCAAGTCCAGTCTACTTCCACCTCTTCCACAAACTTTGAGACAATCTTCACGGCCGCTTTGAATGAGTACAAAAAACGGACAAAGCGTGACATTACCACCCATCGCCTAGCCACCGAGCTGCAATCATGCAACTCTCCCAGTGCCATTATTGCCGTGATTAGAGCCCAAGCCCAGAAGCACGATCAATCTCAAAGTGCTGGCGAGAAGTGGATGAAGTGGGTGGATCCCACCGTCAATGTATTATACGCATTCTCTACCACCCTTGGTGACGGTGTTGGACGGGTAATTGCGAGACCTTGCGCCCCTGTGGATCAACCATCTGACGTGGTTGACTACAGATATTTCCACCCGCAAATGCGATTTTTGCCGGGATCGGCGTCCTTCTCCAGGTGAGCATATTTCGCGACCCGGCCTGTATCCTGGTGACACTGTCTTTTAGGCTATTAAGGATGTCCGTGCTAGCCAGAATGCTCTCGTAGACTTGTTCGGTCGTTTGGAATACTTTTTCAAGCGGCTCGAAAAATACGTCGAGGTCCGGCCGACCGCAGGTATGAAGGACATCATCGTAAAGATCATGGCTGAGGTAATCTCGATCCTTGGGATCGTAACGAAGGAGATCGGGCAGGGGAGAACGAGTACGTCCCTCCTTGTTGATATATGCCCCCAAATTTACCTTTCTGGAGTGGCGTATCTCAAGAAGCTTATTGGGAGGAAGGATGTCGAGGACGCGCTTCGGCGGCTAGACCAATTGACTCAAGAGGAGGCTCGCATGGCAGCAGCAGAAGTTCTGACGATCACTCGTGGCATCGACGACAAGGTCAACGCCGTGGATGAAAAGGTGGAAGGCATCGATGAGATGGTGCAGTGTGTTGATGTCAAAGTCGAGGCGATCGATAACCAGGTGCGGGGCATCGGCAGCAAAGTAGAGAGCGTCGAAGACAAAGTCGGTGCAATCATTCAGGGTGAGTCACACTTCCATTACCCAGCCCCTAACACTGTCCTCAGCCTTTTTGTCACATAGGTGTTAAGGAGACCGGAGTAGCAGTTCGACAGGTGGTCAAGCAAGTCTCCGACGAGAACCGTTCGTCGTCTTTTAAATCGAATCACTGCCAATCTTGAAACCTTGACCTCTCTTACAGGGTACAAGCTGCGCAAGGACCTTCGTAAATGGATAGCTCCTCCCGATCCGTCCATCAATTACATCATTGCATCTGATGCTCATCACGAGGGTACCGCAGTCTGGTGCACCAAAGGGAACACTCTCGCCGATTGGAAGGCATCTGGTTCCTTGTTATGGATTCACGGAAAACGTACATACTCCATCGTTCTCTGCAACTTAATTATGACTGACGACTCTTGGATCGACAGCTGGCTCTGGGAAAAGTATTCTCAGGTGTGTCATCTCCCACCGGGTTGCGTCTTAATCGGGACTTACATGATGGACAAGTTCCGCAATAATCCTAGATGTCAAATCCATGTGCAACGCCGGGTCGGCTTTCTTGGCCTATTTTTACTTCGATTTCAAGGACAGAACAAAGCAAACCTCGCGTGCTTTATTATCATCGCTTCTTGTGCAACTCTCTGATCGATCAGATATTTTCTGCGACACACTGTTATCCTTGTACTCCGCACACGAACGAGGAACAGAACAACCAACTGACGACTCGCTTGCGGAGTGCCTCAAGGACATGCTCACCTCTACGGGACAAGTGCCAATATATCTAGTCGTGGATGCCCTCGATGAGTGTCCCAATGATTCAGGTATTCCGTCGTCGCGTGAAAAAGTCCTTGAGCTGGTGAAAACACTCGTCGAACGTCGACATCCAAATCTGCGCCTCTTTATCACGAGCCGCCCGGAGTTCGACATCCGCACTATACTGGAGCCTTTGGCAACTCAACAAGTATCCCTCCAAGATGAAAGCGGACAAAGGCAGGATATTCATTCTTACGTTACTTTTGTCGTCCACTCAGATCAAAAGATGCAAAGATGGCGAGACGACGATAAGAATGCCGTCATAAAGAGTCTCACAGAGAGGGCAGATGGAATGTAAGGGCGTCTACGATTCATCTTAACTATGTCATTGACTTATGTTTCTCCATAGGTTTCGATGGGTCTTTTGCCAATTAGAGGTTCTGCGGCAGTGCTTTCCGGCCAATCTGCGTCATACCCTTGAGGAATTGCCCAAATCACTGGATGAGACATACCATCGTATCCTGAGGGATATCAATAATGCGAATCGAGAGCAGGCGTATCGACTCTTGCAATGTCTCGCGGTTGCGATGTGTCCACTCCGGGTCGAGGATCTCGCGGAGGTGCTTGCAGTAGACTTCGACAAAGGAGGGGTGCCAAAATTGAACGCGAATTGGTGCTGGGAAGACCAAGAAGAGGCGGTACTGTTAGCCTGCTCCAGTTTGGTCTCCGTAATCACGGACTTTGGTGGTTCCAGGGTCGTTCAGTTCTCGCATTTCTCCGTAAAAGAATTCCTCGTATCAGATCGCCTCGCAGGTTCCACAGAAGAGGTGTCTCGGTTTCACATTCTCATCGAACCGTCCCACGTGATTCTTGCTCATGCCTGTCTCGGCGCCCTAATCTGCCTGAATGACTGCGCCAACGAACGCAGTGTCCCCCTTGTTCCATACGCCGCCGAATATTGGTATCAACATGCGCAGATCGGAAATGTGGAACAACACATAGAGAAGGCAATTGATCATTTCTGTGACATGGAGCAACCACATTTTTCATCATGGGTCGGGATTGGCCACCGACAACACGATCTCATGAAAACCTCCCAATTTGAAATGCTGGAGATGAGGACGCCACGTTCTACGGCTCCCCTATACTTCGCCGCCAAGTGCGGACTCCGTGGTCTAGTGCGACGCTTGATACTCAAGCATCCACAGCACATAAATCGTTGGAGTGGGAAATACGGCACTCCGTTGCATGCGTCGGTGCTCGGGGGGCATATGGAAGTTTCACAGTTGCTGTTAGCGCATGGCGCCGACATAAAGTCTTGCTCAGCAGACAACTGGACTCTACTGCACGTTGCCTCGCGCGAGGGACAACTTGAGGTCGCAAAGTGGCTGCTCAACGCTGGTGCGGACGTGAACTCTCGGGAAAAGAAGGGAAGGACTCCACTCCATTTGGCAGCAGTTCACGGCCACGTCGATATTTCTCGAGAACTACTCAAGCGCAATGCGGAGGTCAATGCCCGGGATGACGAAGGAGCTACCCCACTTCTTAGAGCATCGGCCCGGGAGAGCGAAGTCCCTGATATTTTGTCGTTGCTTCTGGACCACAATGCGGATATGCACATCCGCGACAACAAAGGACAGACTGCACTACATGAACGCCGAGAGACCGATATTTTGCAGTTATTGTTGGACCACAATGCGGATATGCACATCCGCGACAACAAAGGGCAGACTGCACTACATTACGCAACGGCCAACGGTTGCCCTGATGTTGTCCGGTTTCTACTCGAGCGAAATGCGGAAGTCAATACCCCGAATAATCGTGGACGTACCCCACTTTTCTGTGTCCCCTCAATTTACTTAGGGCCTCGGTCAAGAATCTTTGGATACACTCGTGGATACACTCCTGTTGTGCAGCAACTTTTTGACCACAATGCGGATGCGGATGTCCACGACGACGAGGGGAAGACTCCATTGCATTATTTCGTGGCCGAAGGTCAACTCGAGGTTACCCGGTTATTACTCGAGCACGATGTGAAGGTCAATGTCCGGGATGATGAAGGACGTACCCCACTTCATGCCGCATGCTCTCAGCTGTTGCCTCGGGCTGATATTGTGCAATTATTGCTGGACCACAATGCAGATGCGCAAGTCCGTGACAATTTGGGAAACACCCCATTGCATGATGCCGCGACCAACGGTCACCAAGGGGTTGCCCATTTGCTACTCAAGAGCGATGCGGACATCAATGCCCAGGATAATCACGGAGATACTCCACTTCTTAGCACTATGTACTCGGATTTGGAGCCTTTGTTCGACGACGACCCAACCCTGCCTAACATGGTGCGATTCTTGCTGTACTACGGTGCAGATACACACGTCTGCGGCATAGGGGGAATGACTCCATTGCATTACGCAGCGGGAAAAGGTCTCCTCGATGTTGTTCAATCACTACTTGAAAGCAATTCGGACGTTAATTCCCGGGATGATCGCGGGCGTACCCCACTTCTCAGTGCATCCATGTCTGAGAGTGGATACCCCGATGTTGTGCGGTTATTGCTAAACCACAATGCGGATGTGCATGTTCGCAGCAACGGAAAGACTCCACTCCATTATGCAGCAACTCATGGACACCTCGAAGTTGTTCGGTCACTTCTCGGGTGTAGCGTGGCGGTCAATACCCAGGACGATGAAGTATGTACCCTATTTCTTAGATCAGTGGAGAGCGTTAGCCCTGATATTCTGCAGTGTTTGCAGGACCACAAGGACATGGATGTCCGCGACAACGAGGGAAAGACTGCACTGCATCATTCAGCAGCCAATGGTCATCTTGGAGTTGTTCAGTTATTGCTATACCATAGAGCAGATGTGCATATCAGCAGTGACGATGGAAAGTCTCCACTACATTACGCATTGACCAAAGGTCATCTCGAAGTTGCTCGGTTACTACTTGAGCACAACGCTGAGGTCAATGCCCAGGATGATGAAGGACGTACCCCACTTCTAGTCGTGTCCAAATCTTGTTGGAACGAACGTTTTGATCATGTTGTGCTGCTATTCCTAGACCACGATGCGGATGTGAATATTCGAAGCAACAATGGAGAGACTCTCCTACATCAAGCAGCGGCCAACGGTGGCCACGAGGTCGCCCGGTTACTCCTCGAACGCAATGTGGAGGTCGATGTCCTGGACGATCGAGGAAATACCCCACTTCTCAGTTTATGCGAGTCAAAGAACGGTCACCTCGATGTCGCGCGGTTATTTCTCAATTACAAGGCGGGCGTGCATACTCGCAATAACGAGGGAATGACTCCACTTCATTATTCAATTGCCAATGGTCACCTTGCGATTGTTAGTTTACTGCTTGAACACAATGCAGAGATCAATGCCCGAGATGGCAAAGGACAGACCCCATTTTTCTATATATCATTTTACGAGAACACATCTATTTTGCGGTGGTTTCTGGACCACAATGCCGCGGACCCTCGTTCACGCGACAACAATGGAAAGACTCTACTTCATCGTGTATCGACAGAAGGTCTCTTCGAGGCTACTCGGTTACTACTCGAGCACAATGTGGAGGTCAACGCCGAGGATGATGATGGACGGACCCCACTTCTCGATGCATCCGAGTCTTTGCATGAATGCCCTGATGTTGTGCGATTATTGTTGGACCACAATGCGGATGTGCACGTTCGCAGCAACAAGGGAAAAACTCCACTTCATTATGCAGTGGCTAAAGGTCGCCTCGAGGTTGCTCGGTTGCTACTGGTGCACCACGCAGAGGTCAATGCCTGGGACGATGATGGATGTACCCCAGTTCTCTGTGCATTTGAAAACAAAGACGCTCCTCATGCCATTTTGCGATTATTGCTGGACAACAATGCGGATGTACATGTCCGTGACAACAAGGGGAAAACACTACTGCATTCCTCAGTGGCCCATCATAATTCAGGCTGGACTCGGACTAGTCATCTTGATGATGCACGGTTGCTACTCGAGCGTAACGTGGAGGTCAATTCCCGGGATGATAAAGGATGCACCCCACTTCACTGTGCATTACTTCATCCTTGGAGAGAGGTTGATCATACTGTGCAGTTATTGCTAGACCACAAGGCGGATGCGAATGTCTGCAGTAATGATGGGAAGACTCCACTGCACCATGCAGCGGCCCATGGTTATCTTAAGGCTTCTCGGTTACTACTCGAGCGCGATGTGGAAGTCAATGCCCGGGACGACGATGGATGTACCCATTTCTCTGCGTAACCGCAATGGGTGAACGCCGAGAGACCGATATTTTGCAGTTATTGTTGGATCACAATGCGGATGAGCACATCCGTGACAATAAAGGAAAGACCCCACTACACTATGCAGCAGCCAGAGGTCATTTCAAGGTCGCACAGTTTCTACTCGAGCGCCGTGGTACGGAGGTCAATGCCCATGATGATGAAGGATGTACCCCACCTCTTGCTGCGGCCAGTGCATCCGGCGAATTTCAGCCTCGTTCTTCCAACCTTCGTGCACGTGGATGCCCTGAGGCTGATGTCGTGCGGTTATTGCTGGACCAAAATGCAGCCGCACATGTCCGCGACAACAAAGGAAAGACTCCACTCCATTATGCTGCAATGAACGGTCACCTTGAGGTTGCTCAGTTACTACTCGAACGCCATGCCGAGGTAAATGCCCGGGACGACGAAAAATGCACTCCGCTTCTTCTTGTATGCAAATCGTGGAGCTGCTGGATAAACTCGGGAACACGCTCTGATGAGTCTGATCTTGTGCGGTTATTCCTGGACCACGATGCGGATGCGGATGTCTGTGACGACAAGGCGAAGACCGCACTACATTACGCAGTAGTCTCTGGTCTCCGTGAGGTTGCTCAGTTACTACTTGAGCACAATGCGGCGGTCAATGCCCAGGACGATGAGGGATCGACTCCATTACATCAAGCAACACACGGTCGGTCGGAAGGATTCCCAGAGGTTGTCCGGTTATTACTGAACCACGGCGCTGATGTACATGCACGGGACCTCAGCGGCAAGACTGCATCCGACGTAGTTCGTGGCCGTGCACAAAAA
Organism: Lactarius quietus; assembly: GCA_015025155.1. NCBI lineage: Eukaryota > Fungi > Basidiomycota > Agaricomycetes > Russulales > Russulaceae > Lactarius > Lactarius quietus. The sequence continues at coordinate 16,457 of WITN01000716.1, read as the reverse complement.
GAAATTGTACAATTGCTCTCGCAGCACGCTGCCGAAAGGCCAAGATTGATTGTTGTCAACCTATGTAAGTAATGGTTTCCCCGCCTGTTTTCTACACATTGACTCTTATTTCAGCGAATCAACGGAACCGGGCCATTATTTATGTCGCGAAGTCGTGTGAATATGTACAGACCCCCCAAACTCCTGTAAAACGACCGAAAATTTCAGCATGTCATCATTTTATGCAGTATATACTCTTGCTTCTTCCAGTGTTGAGAATATTATTACAAGATACAGAAATCAGTTTGAATAAAGAGTGGCAGAGCGATTCATAAAAACAGTCTTTAGGCATTTCGATTGATGTCTATCACCAATTAATGAGAACGGGGCATCCTCCATATGGTAGCAGTACAGGAACCGTAGATGAACTTGTTGGGGTCTTAATCTTAATGGCAGCCCAATGCCGCGCTCCGCTGTGACTGGTTCTGCACAGAAATGAGCACGGCAAGTGAGAGGCGCCGTACCATCGAGACCCCAGAAAAGTAAAGATAGAAATGGAACCGCATCATCAAGGTGCCTGTATCACATTGAAAAGCCGAACCTTAATGTTCTGGGTGTTTACCCACCTCTGACCCTGAGGGATTGGGAAGTCATTGTCACGCACAACATAACATGTCAGCGGCACCAGGTGCCTAACCTTGCCCAGCGGTCAGGCTCTTATGGATCAACGACCGGATACCACCCCGAGAGATCGTCGTTCGCACGAGCGTGGATCTTAGGTACCAAGGTCCGACGCCTGACGCAGAGATCTTTTGTTTGCCATTTTCAGGAGAGGCGTAAGTACCAGGGGGAACTGCGGGGGCGGAAGAGCACGGGATGCACCTCTAAACTCCAAGACTAAGGCCCCAGTCCCGTTTTTCCAGGGAGCCTAGCAATCCGTAATAGTACAGCGCGGCTCGCTGACAAAAAAGACGTCTGCAATCAGTGCAAGCAGGACGAGCGAAACAGCCGACGTCCTTCCGGCAGCGGATTGAGCACGTGGACATTTCGTTGGTGATGAAATCATTTCTATAAGTTATGCGGCCAGTGCCAGGTTGCTGCCAATCTGCATCACTGATTCCTGATGTCCTCCGCGCTGTTGAATGAATGCCGATCCGCCGAGCACGATCACGGCCGGCGCGGAACTTGCCGCCGCTTCACGTGACGTTCAGGCCGGAGTATAAGGGCACAAGTGGGGGCATGCAGTTTGGGCGCAGACTCTGTAGGGCTGTACGGTACACATATTTTTGATATTGCTTGCGACCCTACGACATGCCACACGAGGGGCAGGGTCATGGGCGGCTAGTTTGAACGTGGGTGGGACTTCGGGGAAGGTAACCAAATGGGGAGTTATGGGAGTCACGGGTAACCGGAGGTCAGCCACCTGAATTCAGAGACCGCCGGAATTCCCACCAGCAAAAAGGGGAGAGGGGAGAGAACCCCGCACAAAGTTGAACCCGCTGCTGGCCCACACCCAGCCCACTGCCCCGCCAGAGCGTATCAGCTAGAGCTGAGCAATCCCTTCCCCGCGCGTCCGCCTCATCCGCCCATTCCTCCCGAATCTCTTCCTCTCCCCTCCCCTTCCCCTCCATCAACTAATCCTTTCCACACTTTACAAACCCATTAAACGTGAGTCGTTTCCACTAAAACTTTTCCTCTGCCAGTCCATCCCGCCATCGATGGCTTCATCCCTCATACCACTTCACCTCACATGTACATCTCCTCTCTCCTACCCCTCTGCGCTCTCTGATCGCGTGTTCTCGACGTGTCATTGGTCGTCCTGATGCTAACCCTAGCCCCACAGATGCCGAAGGAATCGACCAAGGCCAAGGTCAGTGGGGTACATCTCTTCCTCTTGCAAGCGCTCGTCGATTCTGATGTCTGCTCCCCTCGCAGACACGTAAGGCGGCCGAGAAAGCGGAGAAAACTCCACGGGGCGGTGCACGTAAAAAAGACCCGAAGGCACCGAAGCGAGCACTCTCCGCATACATGTTCTTCAGCCAGGACTGGCGGGAGAGGATCAAGGCCGAGAACCCCGACGCTAGCTTCGGTATGTCGTTTTTTCTCAAGAGACGTCTGACTGGGCTAAGGGTAACACAGGGGAAGTCGGCAAACTGCTCGGTGCCAAGTGGAAAGAGCTCGAGGAGGAGGAGAAAAAGGCAAGTTCGCGGGGCCTTGTTCTGCTTTTTTTTTTTTGGCATTCCGTCGTCTTGACGATTCAGCCCCTTTTCGCGTCATCGTATATGTTGAACTTGTCATGCTAACTTGGTCAAAAAAATAGCCCTATGTTGAACAGGCCGCACGAGACAAGACGCGTGCGGAACAAGAAAAATCAGAATACGAAGTGTGTATCATCCGCTGTCGTCGTTACATGGTGCTGATTCGAATATTGTGTCAGAACAAGAACGCTGGCAGTGGAGATGGTGAAGATGATGAGGAGTAGAGTCACCGACCATGCAAGGCCAGCGCCAGCTTTCATTAACTATCTTGGCCCCACAGAACGTTTCCCTGTCTGGTTTGCTTTTAAACATAAAAAAAAAATCAATGTTAGCTTCTTTTCTTCTGTTCCTTGTCTCTTTCCTATCCTTTGTTTTCTGTTGTGTCCATCGTAACGTATTCGTGCTACGCGCCTGTTTCCGTCTGTTACCACCTCTTTAACTGCGCTTTTGGGGCCCACGCTATCTGGCCAGGGTCGGACTGCCATTCATTGTGGATGTGTAATAGTAAATATTGATGATCAAATAGCCGTGCGAGAACATGAGGAGGGAGAGAGATGATAAGTGTGACGAATGTGTTTGATGGAAGGAAGAGGAAAGGAACAAAAGGACCAAAATGGGGAGGATGAGCGGAGAACAAGTATGCGTACTGCTGGCCGTCCATTCTTCCCCTATACACGATCCCACTTTCTCCCACTTCTCTAACTTCGTTCCCCAAAGTCGCCAGCACGCGTCTCAAACTCTTTTCTTCTACCAAGATGGCCGATTCCGTCGATGAGCAGCCTGGCGATGTGAGATTACAGGCGTATCATCCCCTGTAATATGTGTGCTCAATCTGCTCCCCTATCGACAGGCAGTTCCCGCGTCTCAGAAGTCAACTTGGACTCAGTTCATCAAATCGTATGTATTAGATTTGCTGCGCCTTGTCGCTCATCACCCGCCCATGCCTCATGTCCCCTCCGCAGCATCTCATCCTTCTCTGGCGATCTCTCTTCCCTTACTGCTCCGCCATTCATCCTCTCCCCTGTCTCCCTAACTGAGTTCCCTGGTGCGCCCAACCTGACAGCTCGTGTGAAACCAACGACTGACTGTGTTCCCAGCTTATTGGTGCGAGCGTCCAGAGCTCTTTGCCGCAATATCAGGTGGCACCACACCAAAGGACCGCGCCAAGCGTGTCCTAAAATGGTTCATCAGTACCCTTAAAGGCCAGTACACCTCCCGCAACGAAACCATGGGCTCAGAGAAAAAGTGTGCCTCGCTTGCTTTTCTCTTTCTATGCGCCCATTGGTCGTTGACACGCTCTGTGCATGCAGGCCCCTTAACCCCGTGCTCGGAGAGTACGTCATTTCCGCCTGCTGCGGATTACCATACACTCTTGCTGCGGAATTACTTATCTGAGACGCATTCAGGCTCTTCTACGGTCATTGGCCTGATAAGAATGGACGTGGGTTGACCACGCTCCTCGTAGAGCAAGTCTCCCACCATCCTCCCATCACCGCATATTTTATTGCCAATGCGTCGCGTAAGATCACCCTACAGGGCCATAGCGCACAGAAGACCTCTTTCTCCGGTGAGTTACTCGCCCTGTGGCGCCGTGCACCCAACAACAACGCGAGCATTGCCCCACTATCACAGGCGGGAATATTATCGTGAAGCAAGTCGGACACGCCACGTTGACCGTCACGCTTCCGGACGGCCAGAAAGAACGCTACCTGATCACGTTCCCACGCCTGCGCATCGAAGGGCTCTGGTACGGCTCGCCCTACATCGAGCTCGCAGAGACGTCCTACATCCAGAGTACGTCTGGCTGGCTCTCCACGATCAAGTACCAGGGCAAGGGCTACTTTTCGGGAAAGTCACATTCGTTCAAGGCGGACCTTACGCCGCCAATCGGCGCTGGCTCGGGTACCCAGGCGAGCAGCTATGAGGGGCAGTGGAATACGACGAGCAAGGATACGAAGACTGGCGCGTTGTTTACGGATGTCACCGGACCGAAGGAGGAAGTCACGGTGCGGGTGGTGGAGGAGCAGGGAGAGTGGGAGAGCCGTGCGTTGTGGTATAAGGTCGCGAAGGGGATCCGGGAAGGCGACTTTGACACGGCGGCGCGGGAGAAAGGTCGTATCGAGGTGCGGTGCCGTTTGCTTTTCAAGTTTGTTTTATATCTCAATGCTCCGACGTAGAACGAGCAGCGCCAACGAAGGCGTGACGAGGCGACGGCGGGGACCACTTGGCAACTGAAACACTTCGTACATGAAGACGACGATCCACTATGTACGTGCATTGCGTGCATTTTGACGTGTGTTCCTCTACTTACGATTTGCAGATCAGAGATTAGGCAAGCAGTTCAAGGCCCTCCCGCCGAACGAGGATGTGTACGTTTATCAGAATAACGGCCCGTCGTTTGACAGCGCATGAGCTGGCTCGCGTGCCCTACCCACCTCCCCTTTAATCTTCGCATTACTACCCCTCTCGCATCTGATGACTTGGCTGTGCGGGTGCGGTTGATAATTAGACCTGGTAACTATCATAACATTTTCTGCAAATATAAGGACTGCGTGCCATCGTAAATCACTAGGTGTCGACTTTGTCGACTGAAACCTTGCTTTGAGGAGGGTTTCGGTTGTCTCGGAGATGCTTTTGCTTTCGCAAAAGTCGGAACCTGCTTCGAGTGAAGCCCTCTTTTCTTGAACATTGTCATACAAATGTCCCCCCATTTCGATTGTTATCGGCAAACGGATTTGTATTTCCCGTTTCATGCATAGTTTCATAGTCACAGGTGCTATAAAATAAGGAGGGAAAATGTAACACACGCCTGAATCCTCGGGCTGGATCCTGAGATCGACACCTTAAACATGTAGAAGCTGCCGTCCCGGGTCACGAAAAGTCGTACGGAACACAGGTAAGATAAATTGAGAGATGGAAGCCCATGTCAGGTGCTCGTGTTTCCGAGTAAATTTCCGAGTCGGCGCTTGTGAAGGTACGGTCTACTATTAGTCGTCGTCGCCGTCTTCACCCGCCAGAGAAAATTATGAATGATTGTCGGTAACGACGAAGACCAGCACGTCATCGTCAAGTTCTGAGCACATCTGGCACGGACTCGGAGACAGCGACCTAATAGGGATGCACAGGAGATTTTTTGTTGTGAAAGACAAGTGTGGCATGCCTTGCGTTTTGCTCGTATATAGTACTCTGGCCCACAGTCGGAGAAATCAGCAACTTCCAAGTTACTGTGAAAAAAAATTGGGAAACAGCATAACCGTAGAACACGGAAGAGGCCGAGGAAAACTCGATCGATCATGAGATTTACACAATCATTGGATAATTTTCAATGACGTAAAGCGTTCGACTCGGACCGGAACGGAGAGACTAAGGAACAACACGTTTAGAAGGTCCCGGTCCGTCCGCCTCTCACGCTTTTTCCACGTCCACGGAGATACGTTCTTGCTATCTTCACTGACCTAGAAACAGAAAAAACACTGGCTACTGGGGACCAATCCGGGGGGAACAACTTCACCAATGGCGTAGGCCTAGGGGCTTCTCAAATGGAACGGTGATAGGAGCGCCGGGGCAGTGTTGTACAGAGTACAAGTCAGGCTGACCCCGGGTCAGGACAGTCACGCAAACCTGACTGACTCTGACTGACTGAGAACTGATAAAATCATATTTTACGACGACTCTTTTCCAGTACTGTAACACGAAATGAATGTTTTGAGTTAGCTCCGGGCCTCCGGCATTCTCCTGATTTAATCAGGAGAGCCCCGAAGAGAGCAGCCAACGGCAGATCCTCCCTTTTGGGTAAGATCCTACGAACCCTCCTTAACTAGAATCTGACTAAATGACTGAAATGTAGTCGGCTTGACGCAAGTCAGCGCATGACATCGCTGGAGCGGGGATCAAGAGCGGGGATCAAGAACCGCATGCGGCGGAGGAGCACAGTTCCTCGGGCCCTCGCAGGCCCTTCTCATTGCTACAGTCGGCAAGGCTATCTGTACGTCACGCTTGGCCATGACAATGATAATTACTACCAGATGGGGTTTTTCTGTAGGGAAAGTGTGCACTGACCGTCGTGGCAGCGGGCGACTCATGCTTCTACAAAATTTCTAGATCTGGTTAGGTGAGCTTCGTTGGTTGTAAAGTTACCACGGCTCGCAGGAAACAACCCCAAAATGTTTTCTGTAGCTTGTGCTGTATGTGGAGACCGCCGGCGAGCGCAGCAGGATCTCGAGTCTCGACGTTGAAGCTAATACAGTATGGATGCGGTTCGGATGTCGTCCCATCCTCGTCCAAAGTTCACTCCCACACCGATATACCGCACCACTGCCCCCAAACCCAAACTCAAATTGTTTTGCTTGACACAACTGGAAAATCAGTGTTTCCGCGAGGCGACTATCGCACCATCGAATCGAGTTCGGCCTCTCCGATTCCATCGAGAAGAGAAGTTGTGCCTCTTGGCGCCCTTTTTATTTTTGTGCAGTCCTCTGCTGGGATGCGATCACCTCCCCCTCATCACAGTCAGGGTCATGATAATAACTATCCCGCTTCCATGGGAGCGAGCAGATTACCATCTAGATGATATCGGCTTCCACGCACTGAAGAAAGGAATGAGTCTTATCTGAGTTTTTTTTTTTTTTGAATCAATTTATATCCCGGGGTGTAAGCCAGAGGCTAAGACCGGACTGACTTACATTTTCTTTCGTGTAGGAACAACGCTGTTCGCACGCCCGTGCCGCTACATGGGACATAAGCTCGGACAATATGCGCTAGTATCCATCTATTGTGCGACAATCTAACTGTTGAATTGTGCTTGTGTCCAGTGGCTCGCTCCCCGCGGCCTTGGCTTTGTAGTGTTCTTATAGCTGAATCCAAATTAGGGGGCACCTGACGGAATTAGCACATGTGGCCGAGTCTAAGCTGACTTGCAGCTGGGTTCACAGTTAAGTACAAAAAAGGATAATTAAAAATAGGTTATCTGGAAAAATATTCTTAAAAAACTTCGGCAACACTCCCGGGCCACCCCTTTGAACTCAGCTGCATTTAAGTTTCGAGAAAAAAGGGTCCCCTAATTTGGATTCAGCTGTAATGTCGGTGAACACTGACTCACGGCTTCACTGATCTTCTTCGTTCTCAGGCGCTTTGCCAACATTGTGGCATACCTCCCCACCTCACCTTGATCCCCTTACATCTATGTGATGGACCCCGTCTATTACATCTTCCCCCTAGGGTGACACTCTGCAGGCTATGGCTTGCATTACACCTTCTGGCACTAGTACAGTAACATATGACATTATCCTGATGTTTACCATAAACTCTGATTTTCTGAATCCGGTCATCTCTGCGACAGCCCAGCGATCCCATGACCCCAGAACTATACTGTAAGGAGATACAGTTGTTTGAGAGAAGCGATGTGTGCGGCCCCACCCACAGAGACTCTTGGCATCTGAGGCCATAGCTGATTGCTTTGCAAAATATTATTGCTCGCCTGCAGCGCTGATACTATGGTCACGAGTCTATTGAAAAATGTATCATCTAATTTCCTGCCAGGGTGCCTTTGCGATCCGTTTAGTTTTGGTGCTGTAGCCAGCTTGGTTAGTGGGTCAAAAAAAAAGGAGAATGGGTTATTTACAGTAAGTTTGTTAAGGCTTGGCTTTCCTCATGAAATTACATCTTAGTTGAAGCTTCGTCACCTGCTGATGCCGGCCTAAAAACAGGAACTAAAGGAGTCTGCAGACGGCCTCATAAATTCTGCCCAGAACCGCCAGTGCAGTTGTATCTTCATCTTAATTGGACTCAATGCTCGTGTCTTCCTGGACACTGGCCACTGCTGTAACTAGATTCTCCCTTAATTTGATCTCGAGAGATTGAAGCGTGGCGATGCTCAGCCTCTCTGTGTGCCCTGTTGGAAGGTTATGGAACTTGGTTGTGTCCCTGCTGACCTAGTTCCAAGACCTGTGGCACAACATTCAACTTGAAGGGGACGAATGTTTTAGTCCAGTGAAGTGGGAGGCATTTGTAGTCCTCAAGACCTTCAAAAACCCTGTTCGTGCCACTCCGGTCGATTCCTGAGGCTAGAGCTACTATCACGTGTTTTGGGTTTCAAAAGACTAGAGAGTTTCAAAACATGGATTTTTGAGAGATCGCTGAAGTAAAACAACTGATCTTTGCTTATATATATTAGCTATTTACTACTGAAATACAGATCACCAAAAAAACCAAGAGATTATGGAGTATTTGCATTGTGATTTTATCATTGTTGTCAACATCCAGTCAAAATCTGGTGAAAACAGTCTCAGATTTAAGCATCAATAAATGTAGTGCCACAAAAAGTCATATGCATTATCTATGCATGTTATTTAATGTGCTTTCAAAAGTTCAGAGTATTTGGATGGGCAGGGGGCAAGATACAGAAGAAAAGGCGATTTTGTGTGACACTGGCCCCTCGCATTACATTTCAAATTCTGCCAAGCAGCAAATGTACCACTGTTGCTCCATCAGTCAGTGTGACAATCTGTGACAAAAGTTTTGAAACTCCCAATTTTTGGAGGCTCACACTCAGTTTTCTTCTGACAGAACCATCTCCCTACTTTATGTTAAACCAACACCTCAGACCAATAGTTCATAACTTATCACATTGAAAACAAAAGACCAATTTTCAAAGGGTGTGGCTGATGGTTTGGTATTCATAATTTGGTCAAAATTTTGAAACTCCCAATCCTTGTAAGTACTGTGCACCTCCATGGTTAGACCATGAGTGCTAACTCGGAGCAGTGGAGCCTCCTGGATGCCATGTGTTGCAAAATTGGGAAAGGTGCTTATAATTATATAATATGATCTAATTCAGGCACACGGAGTTTATAATAATTATGAATCCATGGAAATCATTATAATATAAATATTATCTCCATTGTAAGCGGCTTACAATATGCATAAATGATTACCATTTATATTTAAACTGAATTATAATGAATTACAATCCGGGCCGATTATAAAGCCCTTCCTGATTTTGCAACATGATCTGATTAGTGAGTGAACCAGTGCAGAAGCACCCGCCAGCTTACTAGTGTGCAGTCGTGCGGCTTGGCAACACCCAGGTGGTTTTCAGCAAGCCAGCAGAATGATACGCCCCCGACTCTGACAGTGCTGTCTGGATTCCCTATTATCAGCGGTGCTTTCCCTGCGTTTCCTCTTGAGACATGCTGCATTGGAACCTAGCGTATCGAGTCACAGTCAAGGGGCCATGGAATGTTGGCGCTTGCACGAGGCAGCCACCCCTGGCACGTGCAATCCTGGCTGCATTGTCACTTCGGAACAACTCGGATATGCCTTTTCTTTCCACTTTCAACGTGTCAATTCCTGTCATTCAGACCTGAAAATAGGAGCCATGCATGGTGAGAATCATCAATGCTCGCTTGGAACTACTCCCGCTCTCGTACACCCTCCTTGGGGAAGTTGAAATCGTGGTTGTTTTTAATCGTCAAGCACTACTACCCACCCATGAACGTCGTTGTGTCATGGTGTAGCATAGCATTGTGGTGATATGTTGGTTTTCCCTCTATCTAGTGAATTCGGATGTAGTCACACATGGTCATAGCCTTTGGGACCAAATGAGGGTGCATGGGTTCGAAATGATGTGCGAACTTACCATCGATTCAGCAGCTGACCACCAATAACCACCAATAACACAAGATCGGGCAATCGGGCAGGGTGCCCTGGTAAGCAGCGGGTGCCGTGGGAAGAAAGAAGCGCTCATGAAATGTTTTATGGTTACCGTGACTGTAGTAGTTGTATTCCCCTGGCCGGAGATGAAGTCAGAGAACATACGAGATTTGGCAGTCTGACAGGAAGACGATATGACAAAGTTGCCTTATTAATTTATTAATACAGTACAACATATGGAAAGCAAGAGTGAGCAGCTTCATTTTTCATATTCGAGATTTCGGCTAAGCTAAGCGATATTTCGGCTAAGCTAAGCGAGATCTGGCGCCAGATATCTGGTATCCCAAATCCGACTCCGATTTCAAATTATGTAATTCGTCCCTGGGACCATTGTCCCGGGACCTTTGACATACAGACACATTCAAGTTGTGCTTGTTGTTGTCAACAGTGAGCACGCTGCCAAAAATTTCCAATATATTTTCAAACTAAATTAGCACAAATGAAAAGTTTACAATTTATTTCTTAATAATATTAAATTACAATAATAAATACTACAAATCCAAGCTGGGAGACCGACGGCGCAATGCCAAATGTGAGGGGGGGGAGGGGAGAAGGCAAGGGAGAGGCAAGGGAGAGGGAGAGGGAGAGGCAAGGGCGGGAGAGAGGGCAGGGGCGGAGAGGGGGTGGGGGCGAGAGAGCGATAGAGGGAGAGGGCAAGAGAATGGGAGAACGAGAGGTGGGAGAGAGAGCGAGAGTGAGAGAGGTCGAGGGCGATTCAGAGAGAGGGCGGGAGAGGGACAGGCGGGGGACAGGCGGGAGGGACAGGGACAGGGATAGGCGGCGGGAGGGAGAGCGGGAGAGGAGATGAACGGGAGGAGGGAGAGGGCGGGAGAGAGGGAGAGGGCAAGAGGGCAAGAGGGCAAGAGAGGGAGAGGGCGAGAGAGTGAGAGAGGGAGAGGGCGAGAGAGTGAGAGAGGGAGAGGGCGAGAGAGTGAGAGAGGGAGAGGGCGAGAGAGTGAGAGAGGGAGAGGGCGGGAGTGTGGAAGAGGGAGAGGCAGGAAGGAGGGAGAGGGAGGGAGAGGCAGGAAGGAGGGAGAGGGAGGGAGAGGCAGGAAGGAGGGAGAGGGAGGGAGAGGCGAGAGGGAGGGAGAGGTGGGAGAGGGAGGGAGAGGCAGGAGAGGGAGGGAGAGGCAGGAGAGGGAGGGAGAGGCAGGAGAGGGAGGGAGAGGCAGGAGAGGGAGGGAGAGGCAGGAGAGGGAGGGAGAGGCAGGAGAGGGAGGGAGAGGCGGGAGAGGGAGGGAGAGGTGGAAGAGGGAAGGAGAGGCGGGAGAGGAAGGGAGAGGTGGGAGAGGGAGGGGAGGCGGGAGAGACGGAGAGGCGGGAGAGGGAGGGGGAGGCGGGAGAGACGGAGAGGCGGGAGAGGGAGGGAGAGACGGAGAGGGAGGTAGAGGTGGGAGGGAAGGAGAGAGATGGCAAGGGCGAGACGGCGAGAGAGAGAGAGAGGGCGGGAGAGAGCCAGAGGAGGGGGTGGGAGAGAGGGCGAGGGCGGGAGAGGGCAAGAGGGCAGGAGAGGGAGGAAGAGGGAGAGGCGGGACAGACGAACGGAGAGGAGAAGGCGGGAGGAGGGTGAGGGTGAGAGATGGCAAGGGTGAGATGGCAAGGGTGAGATGGCGAGGGTGAGATGGCAAGGGTGAGAGGGCGAGAGAGGGTGAGGTGGGAGAGGGAGGGTGAGGCGGGAGAGAAGGTGAGAGCGAGAGGGCGAGAGGGTGAGGGCAAGCGGGCGAGAGGTCGAGAGAGGGCGAGGGCGAGAGGGTGAGAGAAGGAAGGCAAGGAGGGGTATGTAACCGCTGGGCTGGGGATAATGGAATCACTCAAAAGAACTTGAAGCACGCGGGAGTTGATAAGTCCTGCCATATCGTCAGGCATCCAAATTTCCATACTCACACGAAGCTGAAGCATACATACCTTGACCTCCAAGGAGGCATGAACCACCTCGCAGTGACATGGAAGGTAGAATATGAGCTCTACCCACTGGCACGCAGCATCGTAAGTCAGGCTGTCAAGTCCTATCCGATAGTTATCTGATAGTTAACCTGTGTTATGCCGCTCTCTCCTCCCTCCCTCTCCCTCTCTCACCGTCTTGCCATCTCCTGCCCTCGCCGTCTCTCCTGCCCCCTCCTCTGGCTCTCTCCCGCCCTCTCTCTCTCTCTTGCCGTCTCGCCCTTGCCATCTCTCTCCTTCCCTCCCACCTCTACCTCCCTCTCCATCTCTCCCTCCCTCTCCTGCCTCTCCGTCTCTCCTGCCTCTCTGTCTCTCCTGCCTCTCCTGCCTCTCCCACCTCTCCCTCCCTCTCCCGCCTCTCCTTCCCTCTCCCGCCTCTCCTTCCCTCTCCTGCCTCTCCCTCCCTCTTGCCTCTCCCTCTCCCGCACTCCCACCCTCTTGCCCTCTTGCCCTCTTGCCCTCTCGCTCTCTCGCCCTCTCGCTCTCTCGCCCTCTCGCTCTCTCGCTCTCGCTCCTCTCGCTCTCTCGCCCTCTCGCTCTCTCGCCCTCTCGCTCTCTCGCCCTCTCGCTCTCTCGCCCTCTCGCTCTCTCGCCCTCTCGCTCTCTCGCCCTCTCGCTCTCTCGCCCTCTCGCTCTCTCGCCCTCTCGCTCTCTCGCCCTCTCGCTCTCTCGCCCTCTCGCTCTCTCGCCCTCTCGCTCTCTCGCCCTCTCGCTCTCTCGCCCTCTCGCCTCTCTCGCCCTCTCGCTCTCTCGCCCTCTCGCTCTCTCGCCCTCTCGCTCTCTCGCCCTCTCGCTCTCTCGCCCTCTCGCTCTCTCGCCCTCTCGCTCTCTCGCCCTCTCGCTCTCTCGCCCTCTCGCTCTCTCGCCCTCTCGCTCTCTCTTCGCCCTCTCGCTCTCTCGCCCTCTCGCTCTCTCGCCCTCTCGCTCTCTCGCCCTCTCGCTCTCTCGCCCTCTCGCTCTCTCGCCCTCTCGCTCTCTCGCCCTCTCGCTCTCTCGCCCTCTCGCTCTCTCGCCCTCTCGCTCTCTCGCCCTCTCGCTCTCTCGCCCTCTCGCTCTCTCGCTCTCTCGCCCTCTCGCTCTCTCGCCCTCTCGCTCTCTCGCCCTCTCGCTCTCTCACCCTCTTGCTCTCTCGCCCTCTCGCTCTCTCACCCTCTTGCTCTCTCGCCCTCACCCTCTCACCCTCTCCCGCCCTCTTGCCCTCTCCGTCTCTCCCGCCCTCTCCCTCCTCCTGTTCATCTCCTCTCCCGCTCTCCCTCCCGCCGCCTATCCCTGTCCCTGTCCCTCCTCCCACCCTCCCTCCCACCTGTCCCTCCCACCTGTCCCCCCCGCCTGTCCCTCTCCCGCCCTCTCTCTGAATCGCCCTCTCCCTCTCTTGCTCTCACACTCTCTCCTGCCTCTCGTTCTCCCATTCTCTTGCCCTCTCCCTCTCTCACTCTCTTGCCCCCACCCCCTCTCCGCCCCCTCCCTCTCTCCCACCCTTGCCTCTCCCTCTCCCTCTCCCTTGCCTCTCCCTTGCCTTCTCCCCCCCCCCCCCCCTCACATTCAGCATTGCACCGTCGGTCTCCCAGCTTGGATTTGTAGTATTTATTATTGTAATTTAATATTATTAAGAAATAAATTGTAAACTTTTCATTTGTGCTAATTTAGTTTGAAAATATATTGGAAATTTTTGGCAGTGTGCTCGCTGTTGACAACAACAAGCACAACTTGAATGTGTCTGTATGTCAAAGGTCCCAGGACAATGGTCCCAGGGATGAATTACATAATTTGAAATCGGAGTCGGATTTGGGATACCGGATATCCGGCACCAGATCTTACTTAGCTTAGCCAAAATATCGCTTAGCTTAGCTGAAATCTTGAATATGAAAAATGAAGCTGCTCACTCTTGCTTTCCATAACAACAAGTCTTGGCAAGACAACGTTCTATTACAGTGTATACCCTTGTGAAGAGATGGCGTAAGTGGTGGGTCCAAAATCTTCAACATCTGCAGTGGATCAAGTATGTAACAGCTTGTGCCTTCATCGAGCTTCATCTTGCATTGTGATGCATGCGATGTGGCAGAGCCAGAGGGCTCTGGGATGTGTAACTCGAAGTTGAAGGCTACTTTGAAGTGAGTTTATATGGAAAGCAAGAGCGAGCAGCTCCATAACCGACTGCGCACTAGTCGGGTAACTTAGCCGACCCCCTGAGCCACACTTCCGGTTCCCCAACACAACGGCTCAAGGCTCATTATCAAATCATCAATTCCCATTCCCAGCTCAACCATATCCCCAGCTCCTTGGCCTTGGCCCTCCGTGACTTCATCCTTGGTCATGTTGGTCACACATTGGAAGTTGAGAATCCCGATGCCTTTTGCCCCAACCACATCCCACTTGGATGGGCCAGCCCTCCCCTCGATGGGCCATCCCCTCCCTCCGTTAGGGAGCATCTCCAGGGTAATGTACTAATTAATTTGAACCACCCATCTTTCACTAACTCTGTGTGTCGTTACTAGGTGTTATGGCTGTCCCCTCCCTGTCTTTGCATCTCTTCTCTGTGTTGCTTTTCTGTCCTCTCCCATGCTGTTTCACTGCGTATCTTCTCTTTCCGCCCTCTCTGTTCCAAGTCCAAAGTCCATTGGCCGCATCACTGAAGAGGCTCCTTCCCTGAACAAGTTCAGGACGGTGCAGATACCACCCTCACCCTCCACGTGGCATTCACGGCATGCCAACTCACTGCATTTGTCGCGCACTGTCTTCTAATCTGACGGCATCTGGCATGCACTCCCTACTGCACGAGAACAATAACACCAATAAAACACCGCCACGAAGACAATCGCAACTCACCAGCTATGAGGATGACATGCACTCCACTGCCACAGCCCCTGGCCACCATTGTTGGCAACGAAGATGACGGTCACCGCGGCAGTTGTGAGCGATGGCGTAGTTCAAGAAGCCTTGTATAGTACATGTCTCACTGTCATAGATAGTTACCACTGAATTGATTAACCACATGATTCTGATACAGACATCATACAAGTAGTGATTAGCATGGGTGACCCATGGGTTTTTTTGGGTCAACCCGTACCCGTGCACTTGAAAACCCATACCCGTGACGTGGGTCAAGGGTTTTCACGGGTACAGGTGCAGGTTCTATCAGGTCACCACGGCTTTGAAACCTGTACGGGTCAAAGCAACGGGTCGACATGTAAATGGCTATGTAGATTTATCATTTGTAAATACACTACAGTACAACCCTTATTATAGCTTCCCAGTCCATTGACCTCGTCTCCTAGAATACTACTATTCGCAAGACTATTCGTCACCAACCCAGCCAACTCCAAGCTCTAGGACTTTAGCAGTGCGCATGCGGTCGTTGTTGTGCTTGGTGTCGTTGTTGACGGGGCCCAGGTTGGCTGCACTGGCCATTGTTGTCATCGTGGCAGCATTTGAAGTTGCAGGTGCCACACATTGGTGTTACACTGAGTCGATTTGGATTCAGGATGTCAACGACTGCGAGGACGGTTGTCGGGCAAGGATCAACTTGATGGACCAGGATCGAAATGAGCATGTGATCACATATAGAATACAGTAGCATAAGACTCCCACATTCAACGTTCAACGTTCAACCTCAGATGTCGGATGCAGATGCATGCAGGTGGCAGCACTGAGTGCTGAGCATGCACTCCCACAACTACCAGAAAATTGCTCTTGTGTGCCCCTTCCCCCTTATTAAAGAATTCACCTTTGTTCTAGTTGTTTCTTCAGATTGACACTCATCAGATACTATGAAAGAACTAGCATGCAAGTGACAAAGGCTTGAGACTACCAGCTCCGACTCCGAAATTGCTTCGTCCAGTTGGTTGGGAACCTCCACTGCCGAGCACGATTCACCTTTATTCTCCACATAGGTAAGAGCTGTCACACACCACACACACTTGTTAGAAAATACATTGCTGGCATGCAGGCTCAGGCAAAGTGTTCAATGTCGGCTGGTTCCTGGACTGGAAGAGACAAGTCCATACATGTGGGTGTCGATGGGCAGAGGTACCTGCATAGGATTCAGTGTTCTTGGAGTGGGGTGGTGTGTTAACTTGCCCCTGTCATACGTGCTAGAAATGTGACATAGTTACACCGGACTGTAGTGCAAGAACTGTTGTAGAGTAACTACTTACATTGGTAATTGTGTGAGGTGAATCGGTGAACATGGTGACATAGTAGTACCTGCAAGTACAGCTCGGTATTGTGGTAAAAAAACTCGCCATGACCTGTGCTCGGGTTTGGGTTTGGGCTCGGGTGGAGAAACCAGAACCCGTACCCATACCCAAGTGACCCATGTGCCCAACCCCTGCAGGTTTTGAAAACCTGTGACAATCACTACATACAAGTACAGGTCAATGTGGTGAAAAGAGTGTAGAAAGCAAGACATGCCATGGGGTGGGGTACACAGATTGCTCAGTAGTACTCGTTGGGGGAGACGTGTGTAAGAAACAATTGTCAATTGAAATGCCTTCAGTTTCGGTACAAAGTCAATACCTGTTTACTTTTTTGATTAGACATTTTCTAAATACTGATCAGCCAATGACTAAG
>WITN01000715.1:0-45350 GCA_015025155.1 Lactarius quietus | reverse complement strand
TGACAGTCGGTTCGAATAGTCCACGGCGTGTTTTGAACGCGGCCTTGGGTTTGTCTCCTTCCTTGATCCTGATGTTGTTGTATCCCTGTCGGACGTCCAGTTTGCTGAATATCTGTGCCCCTCCGAGATCCCTGGTTAGATCATCAATAAGAGGGAGTGGATATTGGTTTCGTATTGTCCACTCGTTGATCTTCCGGTAGTCCTGTACAGGTCGTAGCTTTCTGTCCTTCTTTTTCATCAAAAAGAAGGATCATGCATACGGGGACTTTGAGGGACGAATATATCCCTTTTCTAGTTGTTCGTCGATAAACTCGTCCAGCGCTGCGTCTTCTACCCTTGTCATTGGGTATACTTTGCAGTCGATGACGTCTGGTGCTCCCTTTTTGAATTCAATTGCGTGGTTGCAACTTCGTTTTGGTGGGAATCGTTTTGCCTCATCTTCGCTGAATACTTGTGCGAATTGTCGGTACTCTTTTGGTATTTCGACGGTTTTGGTATATTGCTTGGCGTCTATTGCAAGCTCGACCGCTGATCGTCGTCCATATACTTGTTCTTCTAGTTTTGTCACGATTTGTTCTTTCGCCTCTGTAGTGAACATTCGCGATATCTTGACATCTTTTTCTTTTTCACTGAGTAGTCTCGCTAGTACTGCCTTCTTGTCATTTGGATTGACTGATCGGAGCACTATGGGGAGTTGTTTTTTCGTCAATGGTGGCGTGTCGCCAGCTGAACCGTGGTTCGTAGGTTGCGAGCCATGGATAACCTAATAGTATGTCTTCCTTGCCGATGTCAGTGATTAGGAAGCGCATTTCTCTTTGAGTCCCCCTGTTTCCACGTTAAGCGTAAGGTAATGCGTAATCTGCCCTGCTTTATTAGTGGTATCGTCGATGTTATAGATGTTTTTGGGCTTATCTAATGCCTGTTGTCCTAACCCCATCCTTTTGACGAATTGCGGATGGATGAAGTTGTCGGTGGCTCCTGAGTCCACCAACGCTTTGATGTCGGCCATATTGTAACTTGCACGAATGGATACTGGTACTCGTATAGATCGGTAGCGCATAATGTACACAGAGTTACAACGTATTGCCCTTACCCAGGCCGCCGGGTTCAGGCGTTTCCAAAATCCTGTCCCATCAACTGCTGTAGGACCAGGTCCTTTACTTCTTCGTCGTCTCCTGCAACTCCTCGCAGCCATTCCGCCGCTTTTTCTTCTTTGGTTGGCACTGTTTCGGCTGTGCGTGTCTGTGTATCTCGGTGTCTTCTTGATTGTCTGCAGTCGCGGCTAATGTGGCCCATTTTCTGGCAGTTGTAACACTGCGTTTGGCTGTGGTCTCGCTTGAACTGTCTTTGGATAAATCCGCCTCGGGGTGGGAATGGTGGTGAAGGTTTAGTGCGAGTTTGAGATGTCGTCCCAAGGGGAAGACGTAGACAAGAGGAGAGGAAGAGAGGAAAGGCAATGTAGTTCAGATGTGATTCGGAGGCGGTAGGCGAGAACGTAGACACAATCGGCGCGGGTGCGATGTACGGATCGACGTTTTCACACAAAGTCGGACAGACGGTTTTCAAGAACAGCAGGAGAGAAGGATACATTCAAAGCACAGAAAGCCAAGTCTTAAATACATGAGAGACGAGCCACAGGACACAGACGGTGTGTTACAAGTACAATAGGCAGGCGGACACAGATGAGCACAATAGACGTGGACGTGGAGTGGAGGTGGCATGGTGGAAGCAGTCCGAGATGGCCGAACATGGTGGCATGTGGTGGTTTGCACGCGCAACACGTATGTGGACCTTACAGTGGTTGTGGGGGCCTAGCATTCCTGGGGTGGTTTGCTACAATATCTTCGGCTCCTGCTAATCGTCCTCGTACACGATCTGCAGATGTGTCCATTCAGTCGTCATTCTGGAGTGGTGCTAGCAACTTAGCTAGTGCTCCTCCTGTAGCCCGCCCTGGTTTGAAGGCGTCTAGATTCCCCCTGACCGTTTGCATGTGAATCCACTTCTGTTGCCTCTTCAGGGCGGATTCTCTCCATTCTTCATAATTCCGGGGGTCGTCGTGTTGATACATTGTCTCGTATAGCGCGCGTGGTAGTCCTTTTGTGAAGTACTTGAGCGTTTGCTCAGCGTTGATGTTATATCCCGCATGTCGAACGAGTTGTTCAAATTGGGCGATATAGTCGTTGATTTTTCCATCCTTCATGTGGATACCGGCGTCAAGCTGGGCTTGTGCTCGTTCTTTGCTGAGAACGTCACCAAACTGTCTTTGAAAGGCGTGGAGTAGGTTCTCCCACAGCCTATTGTCGAATTGGTTGGTTCCCGTGGCGACTTCGTTGACGAGCCATCGACTTGCCGACATGACCCATTGGTTAACCGCGTTTCCCTGGATGTATGTGAGAAACAACATAGCTTTCTGATATTTATTCAGCATAGCTGAATGATTCGCGTTGACTCCTGCGTAGACCTCCCATTGAAGGATGAACGCCTCGGCTTGTGACCTGCTTCCTGTAAACGTGGGTGGTGGGTTACCAATGAATTTGTCATTTCCCCCTGGGTGCGCGTTGTGGGCTACTGCAGGTCCCCCTAGAGGTGGTCCTCCTCCTGGTGGTCCTCCTCCTCCTCCTGGCGGTCCTCCTCCTCCTCCACCTGGTGGTCCGTTGTCTCGTGGTCGTAAAGGTGGGAATGGCCTATTTTCAGGTGATGGTACCCTGTTACGGTTGAGCCGAAATTCGTAGAACATTTCTGTTCCTTCGGGGATACTTGGTGCGTCGGGGACATCCGGTCCCATAGCTCGGTTAACGGCTTCCATATCTTCTGGTTGTAGCTGTTGATCGTGACCTGTCTGTTCATTTATGAAAAGTCGGGGTGGCGATACTTCTGTTTGGGTAGCCATGTAGCTGAATGGTATCCCTCTGATTGGTTCGGGAATGTGTAACTCAGCTGTTTGCGCGGCTAGTGCGTCTATCTCTGGTGATTGTACTGCGATTTCTTCAGGCTCTGCAGCTTCACTTGTGGGGTTGGTGATCTTTTGCTAGTATGGCTTGATGGAGTTGGAGTATTTGTTCGTAGTTAAAACTCGGTTCTGGGTGGTTCCGTTTCGAGGTTCTGTTTGCCTTGACCGTCTATGACTCCTTGTTGGCTGATTGGTCATGCGTCAACCAATGGTATGTTAATGTGTAGGTCGTCGGCTGCTGGTCGTGTTGCCTTGAAGTAGCTATTGGTATTGCTCCACCTGAGCTTGACCCAGCAACAGCGTTCCTTGTTGAATACTACGGGATGATATCGCTGTGCGGTAGCTGCTTCTGCGTAGTATCCTGTGTTGTTTTCTTCGGATCTTCTGGTGTCTGGTACGTGTCGCCACCTTACTCATCCTATAAGGTAACGAGTGGGTGCATCTCGTTCTCTTGAATCGATGTGATAGGGTACGAAGTCCCAACCGTCCTTGGTGTTGATAGTTGCCACGGCGTTCGATTTAGTAGAGCTTGGATTTAATGTTGGGTGCGGGCAGCACGTGAGCCTGACTTAGGCGACGAAAGGGTGAACGCGGTGACTTAGCGAATTCCTGACTCTAGCACGAAGGCAGAGTGTCGTCTCAACGCTCAAAGGCGGAGTTTGGCTTGTTCTTTAAGTGATTCGCGACCCCGAAGGATGAGAGAGAAGACACAACTTCTGATAACAAGACGAGAGTGATACAAGAAATCCAAGCTATCGACCACAACAGTCGATAGCTTCCTTATAACGTGTTCACGCGATCCGCTTTCGTCAGCGAGACCGCCACTACTACTAGTCTGCTAGGTAATCGTCCATGGGTGTACAGTCATCGTATCGTAGGCCGTCAGTCAGCCTTCAGTCATCGTACAGTAATCGGTCAGTCAGCCATCAGTCATCGTACAGTAATCGGTCAGTCAGCCGTCAGTCGTCGTACAGTAATTGTCCCCTTTGATCATGCCCCCTCGGTTATCGGTTAGGTCAGATACCTGCTATGACCCGGGACGTAACACCCAGAGTGCAAGATAATTTTTATAGAACTATCAATTAACTCATACATATATATTTATTGTTCTGTGTCACTCGACTTGTCAATGACTTGTTCAATTTTCCATCAGTGTGACTGTGTTTGGTTGTATTTGTTGAAGTTGAAGAGGCCGCGGTGTTGGTGTTTGCTTTCCAGCATGTCCTGTCACGAACCACTCACCCACAGTGCTACCGCACAAGCCCATCTCATTGAAATGAGCTTGTTTCATGAAATCTATAACTCACGAACATCCACTGGCAATACAAGCAATGTCACACAGACCCCAGCTCAAGTTCAACACACACCTTTTCCCAATTCCTTGACAACAAGTTAACAACCACTCCCATTTGTGGTACTTGCTGCTGCAGGGATAGCAATGACTACTATAACTTTGAGGAAGACATGGTCATAGCCAGGCCAGCTGGGACAATGCCTATCACTCCAGGAACATCAAAGCATCTCAAAGCATCTTGCAAAGACATGGCCAACCTCTATGATGTGGATCCCCAGCAACTTAAACCCTTCGTAGAGGTATGCTCATATCGTTCACAGCATATCCAATGTTTCTTACATTGCGTTCAGTCCCCAACTATGCTGCACATGTTGCTCTGTCTCAAGGCACACCTTCTCAGGATCCAGAGTATGCTCATGAAGAAAGAGATCAACACTTTGTTTGAGTCACCTGAATTCAAGGCATGTCTGTCGCTGTCTGTGACCACAATCATCTCTAACTTAAATGTTCTAGACTGGTTTACAAGATCATCTGCAGGTTGCTTTGCTGTCCCCAGGCATACCCGCATATGTAACTGATGTTGCACCCCAGTAATATGCCCAGCTCATCGCTGGCCATGTAAAGTGCTGATTTTGCTTATTTTACTTATATTTTGTTACTTTACCTTTCTCCAGATCTTGATTATTATTACCTTCCTTATCTCATTTATAGCTACCCTATATCTAGATCTGAGTTTCCAAGTATATATAGCCTTGTAGCTAGCCCTTTTACAGTAGCTCAACCTTGGAGTTTTGCCCCCCGGATTTCAGGGCTCAGTATTTGGCCCCTCTCGGGTTCACCACCGTTTGACACCACGCACCAGTGCGCGCCATTAGTGCTCTTCGGCCGACGTTAAAACGAGCTTTCCGCCGCCGACTGCCGAGTTTCATAACATGCGGAGGCCTGCACAATACCCTTCAGCACTTCACAACACCTCCCTGATCCCGAGACCTGGGCTTGGGTTGTAATTGGGTTGTTTTCCCATAGCAGCAGCAACTCAGCTCGTCACCAGATGATGGTACATTCTTGTGACTGACGGCTTTTTTTTTAAATTGTCCTCTACTAGGTTATCATTAAGCAACAGTGGAAGCTTTTCAAAATCCCAATGGAGCTATTTGAAGACCCCAAGTATTATTCTTAACTGGAGATGATGGTCAGCGAAACCCTTACATCTGCCTGCAGTGTAATGCCTGACAAGGCCGAGCCTGACTTAGGCTGTACTTGTTACATGGTGACAAAATGTAATGTGACTTAGCAGTAATGTGTCAATGCTTGTAGGTGTGACCATATGAGGATACCTGCAAGTGCCTCCCTAAGCGGAGCTTGTGCTAGCCAATCGGTCGATCAGAAGAGAGAAGCCGACTGGATTTCAAGAGATACAAAAGTGTCAAGCTGTCGACCACACCAGTCAACAGCCACCTTATAACTAGAATCTGACTACACGCCTTCATCAGCGATGCAGCCACTACTACTACTGCTTGGTAAACATCCACTAATACTCTGAGTAATTGTACAGTCATATGCATAACCATCAGTAATCAATGTGAAGCTCCCTTAGTAAGTTCAGGAGCGACTCGTCATCCCACTTACTCTCACCCTTGTAACTGTTCGTTACATGCAGTGGCATCAAGCAAAAGGTTCATGTCATTTTCTTGAGAACATGCTAGCTGACTTTTGCTATTGATCAGATTGAGGCATTGTTTCAGGAAGATGGTAATGCTCTGCACATCGGGCTTCTTTCACAGAAGCTCTTACCAAGGAACATTTTTGTCACAATGGACCACTGGGTCTGATTTGCTTTCCTGGTGCGTCAGCTTATCTTCCCAGTACTTATGTCCTGACACTGTTATCAGCAGTCTGCATTCTGGGACTTTGTTAAGGTCACTTGACTGAAGAAGCCTGCTGGAGCGCTCTGCCCCTTGCACAAACACCCCAAAAGCACCGCAACCTTGTGGGGCTGAAAAGCAATGAACTGGATGCCCTGAGCGTTTCAATGAGTGGGAGCCAGGGTGCATTTACACCTGGTGACAACAGCAATGACAATGACAACAGCGTTGAAAATGACTTGGAAGGTGATAATAACAACAACTCAGATACTGCAATTACTGGGAAAGAGTATATGCAACAACAGTTCTGGAACTATGTTGATGACTACCTCGAATACATTCGCACAGTTGCCTTTGCAGATATTCAAGTTTACGCTGCAAGGACCTGCAAGATTGTCTGGTAAGTTTTTCTGAGATTGTTTCACATTTTCATTCTATTAATCGATCGTGCCACCAGGTTCTTCAACAAGGCATTGCAGGTTGATATTTATAACTACAGGGGCAGCTCCAAGATACCCCTCAAACTGTCAAGTGATCAACCTCCAATGTGGCAGCAGATCCTGCATCATAGTGCCCACTGGGATTGATATTTCAGTAAGTGTGCTTGTTCATTCCTCACAATTTGTTACGCTGACTTCATGTTCAGCCAAGGCCTCGAATGAGCAACTGAAGGGCAGCTGGTTTCAAGGCAAACAACACGGAGGACAACGTTACCAAGGATCTTGCCAAATTCTCACTTGCTAATGCCATCTATCAGGACATCTGTAACGTGCGAGTAGCACATGAGCCTGACTTAGGCAATGTGGAGCAAATGCAGTGGCTTAGCAAATCCTAGACTCAAGCACGAAGGCTGAGTGTCATCTCAACACACAGAGGTGGAGTCATGTGATCCCGAGTGGACCTTATCTCAACGCACAAAGGTGGATTTTGAAGTGTTCAGGCGCAAGGGCCAAAGTCGTATGCTGAAGAGGTGCAGATGAGGGACATGTGCCCAAAGCGTGGAACAGAGAGAAAGAGCCTTAGATACAACAAGAGGGAAAGATAACAAAAAGTCCAAGCTGCCGACCACACCAGTCAACAGCTTCCTTATAATGGGTACAAGGCACGCATTTTTGTCAGTGATGCTACCACTACTACTACTACTACTAATCGCTCGGTAATCGTCCACTAAGAGTATCAGTCATCATACAGTAAGCTGAGTAAGTATTCAGGAGCAACTCATCATCCTGCTTATAATTCGAAATGTAACAACATCCTTGTGCAGTCGGTGTTCATGTCGATACCAGGGACAACGGGTCAAAAGCTTCAACAATATCTCTGATAATACCACTATTTAGTCATCTTATATTGTTTATAGCCACAAAATGTTGATTCTATTGTTTGCAAATGTGCGATGTGCATCCAAATTTTGTGCTACAAATTGCGTGACCAATACCTGACCCCAAATTTAGCATGGTCGTGGACCACCTCCAGATGTTGACGCAGGCTCCCTCACAGGCCGGCGGAGGGTTCAGATTCAGCACTGAACCAACCCCACAAATCACATTGTCAATCCATTGCGGACTGGACACTGAGCCAATGTCAGATGGGCGCATATCAAGGGTTCCATCCTATGTCGAGTCAGTGCCAGGGCTCATGACCTCCATACAATGCCCTCTCAGCCAGCACTGAAATGAGCCTAAATTAGGGTCGCGTGGACCTTGAATCACCGAGCCCTCAAATAGGGTCAGGTACATTTAGCGGTGTATTGCTAACGGTTCGATTCCCCCAATGTACACTTTTGTTCACCCCTTAGTAATCTGACCCACCTTCCTCTCCTCCTCTGCCCACTGTGTAGATAGATTTCAATAAATTTTATCATTTCACAATTTGTTTGTGCCCTGGGCAACAAGAACTTTGAGGGGTTCACAACAACTTATACAATATTTCCAACCCTTCACAATTTGTTTGTACTCAGGCCACAAGAAATACGAGGGGCTTACGGACACTCACAATGGAACACGAAATCAACAAGAGAAGGCAAGTGCCCACAGTTATTCAGCTACAGTCGAAAATGTCATAACGCATAATGTCATAATGCATATTTCTAATAACGCATAGGTTTGGGGCTCAGAATCATAGTATACATAGGGAAAATATGGATATAATGCATAACGCATAATGCATAGAAAATTGCTATCAAATATGCATTATTGAGCCCAAGTGTACCTAAAAAACAGTGATTTCCGGGACTTGGTTTGCCAAGATTTTCTTAAATCAACCATGCCTGCTGAACACACTTGCAAAACTTGAGATAAATCTAAACCTATGCCTCAAAACCTACAAATTTTTGGACCACCCCCAAGTGTTGAGGGCCTGTGAGAATCTCAGGTCAGTCTGGGTTGGTGCAGATGCAGTGTCACGTTGACATCGTTTCGTTGCTGACTTCAAAGGATGAGGTATATTCCGGAGTTTCGGACTGCTTACTACTTGGTTATGACTACGATAGTAAGCACATATTAGTCATGGACACTTACGGTCGCCGGTGCTTGGGATTACCGGTGTTTCAAGTATTATTAGAACGGACAATGACTCATTACTAGTATAGCTATACTAGGGTTTGGATTCCAGCTGCGCTTTAAAGCCA
This sequence comes from Lactarius quietus, assembly GCA_015025155.1. Taxonomy (NCBI): domain Eukaryota; kingdom Fungi; phylum Basidiomycota; class Agaricomycetes; order Russulales; family Russulaceae; genus Lactarius; species Lactarius quietus. The sequence continues at coordinate 36,615 of WITN01000715.1, read as the reverse complement.
GCGAGTAACTGTATATAAGTCTCTGTCTTCAGACCATAGCTCTCCAGCTTGGTCTTCTCGAATTATCACTTCTCTTCGTGTATACTAGTACCTCGGTACTAAGTGATCGCTATTCGCTCTTCATCCTTGTGGACATAGTCCCTTGTGATCATTTCTACATACCCAATATCTTCGTTGATTTGGTGTATCAACAAGCCGCTACGTAGTCTCTTCTTGTCACCCTCCACAAGTTGCCTAAGTCAGGCCAGCGTTAGGTGATAACGCTACATTAAGACCAAGCTATTCATCGTGGTGTCGCAAGATACAACCGCAAGTCGTTGGACGACATTTGGAGAGCCAGTTCTCTGGTTCACACAAAGGGGAACGCGAACTGTTCCACAACGTTTTACCAAAAGTGCAGCGTGGACAACAGTTGACGATATCGAAGGATACTATGCAAGAGACGGAGAAGACGCATTCCTTCATCCAGTTGAGTTTGACAACGATCGCCTTTGCTGGGTAGAACTACAGTGGTTTGAAAGGGCCCGAGAGTGGGAAGGACGTCGAATTGCCCCTACCTCTTACGGATTGGATATCTTCATAAACGAACTCACTCGACCAGAAGCACAGTCACTCGGGGCAATACTACCTCCATCCCCTACCACCATACCCTCAGAAGCAGAATCGAATCATCAGGAAGAACCAGAAGCCATTACCATTCAAGAATCCATACCCATAGTCGATCAACTAGCAAGGGTCACCGAACAGTTACACATCAGCCCAGCCATGGCTACCCAAACCACCCATCAAATTGCGGGAAGAACATTTACACTTGATGAATTAGCAGACTTACGCATTGCAGGGTCAGATCGACCAGACCCCCCAGATCAAGATCCTTTCCCAGGAAGAGGATTCCCTATATGAATTCCACAGAATTGGAGACCACAAATGCCGCCAGGAGGAGGACCACCAGGAGGAGGACCACCAGGAGGAGGACCACCAGGAGGAGGAGCAGTAGGTGGAATACCAGGACAACACAGCGATAAGTTGTGGGGCGATGCCCCAATCATATTCACCGGAGATCGATCCAAGGTGGAAGAATTCCTTCTCCAGTGGGAATTATACGAAGGCATCAATATCAATAATCCTATGATGGCAGTACCATTCCAAAAAGCTATGTTATTCCTCACCTACATACAAGGACCTCACGTCACCGAATGGGTAGGATCCATCAGCGCTTGGATGCGACTACAAGTACAGGTTAATCATATCGATCCCACAAACCCATGGTTATGGGATAGTGTCCAGTTGTCGTTCAAACGGCAATTCCGTGACACATTACGAGAAGAAAGGGCACGAGCAGAGCTCAGGAAAGGAATCAAGATGGGAAATCAGGACATTGACGCGTACGTGGCCAAATTCAAAATCTAGTTCGTCTCGCTGGTTATCGGGTAGATGAACCGTTGGTGGTCGAACTATTTGCCGAAGGACTTCCTCGAAAATTATACGAAACCGTATACACCCTGGATAAACCCCAAACATACGAAGAATGGCGGAACAACAGCATCCAACGTCATGGCGAATGGATTCATATGCAGAACAAATTCAATCAATTCAAGGTGCAGGGGACAGCATCACGATGGCCTAGAGCCTTTCAATCAAATCGTAATCCAAATGCTATGGATACCTCTGCTGATGTATCAGGACTAGAGGAAGATTGGCCAATGCTGAGCAAGTATTGGAACAAGATCGAAGGGGTCAGCGACCCACACAACAATTAATGAGGGGCGGAAATCCCCCATTTCAACCAAGAGAAGGGTTTTTAAGGAGGCGGCAACCGCCAGACTTAAGGGAAGTCGTTTGTTATAATTGTCAAAAGAAGGGACACCTCAGTCGCAATTGTACACAGCCTCGACAACCCAGGACCAATGTAAGGAGTTCAGAGGTAGTGGATGACCGCAGCGAGGCGGGTGAAGATCTTCACATTGCCCAAATGGTAGCGGACGATCGAACGGCTACCCAGCGGAAAGACGACTGGCTACGCATGGCTGCCAATGAAACGGACAATTTAAAGATCTTGCCATGCAGGAGTTGATGGGAAAGAAGGATTTTGGGGACGCCTGAACCCAATGCCTGGGTGAGGGCATTACGTTGTAACGCTGTATACATAACTCGCTTCCGTTCTATGCGAATTCCAGTACTCTGTCAAACCCGTTACAACAAGGCCGACATAAAAGCACTCGTCGATTCGGGAGCTATCGACAATTTTATAAACGAACAATTCGTAAAACAACTAGGATTGGGAAAGGCACGACTGCCACAACCTAGGAAAATATTCAATATCGACGAAACAACAAACAAAGGAGGGATGATTACCCATTATGTTGATCTCCAGATATTCACCAAGGGATATTACAGGGAAATGAGATTCCTAGTCACAGACATAGGAAAAGAGGATATCTTGTTGGGATATCCTTGGCTCAGCGCCTTTGAACCAGAATTTGACTGGAAAAATGGCAACATCCGTTCAAACACTCATCCAATTATTATTAAATCAATCGGACAATCCACAAACAAACCCACTACCGCTCATACCCTGTCAACAGACAAAAAGAATGACATAATAGCCACCCTCCAATCACAATGTTCTATAAAGGGAGTAGCTACGGAAATGGCTATTGCGGCAGGTCCTGCTCCACAAACAACGATACCAGTCGAATATGAAGAATTTGAAAAGGTATTCAGTGAAGAAGAGTCCCATCGATTTCCCCCATCCCGGGAATGGGACCATGCTATTGAATTGAAGAAGGACACACCTGATCATATCAACTGCTCTATTTACGATTTATCGTTACGAGAAGATCAGGAGGTTAAGCAGTTCATCACTGAACATCTGAAAAAGGGATACATTAGACCGTCAAAATCCCCGTACGCATCACCATTTTTCTTTGTCAAAAAGAAGGATGGAAAACTACGCCCGGTGCAGGACTATCGCCGATTAAACCAATACACTATTCACAACAACTACCCCCTTCCACTCATCCAAACCCTCATCAAAGACCTTAGTGGTGCTCACATTTACACGAAGCTCGATGTTCGATGGGGGTACAACAATATTCGAATCAAAGAAGGCGATGAACACAAAGCAGCGTTCAAGACACCATATGGACTTTTCGAACCAACAGTTATGTTCTTTGGGCTTACCAACTCTCCAGCCACGTTCCAAACAATGATGAACGCTATCTATAAAGACACGATATCAAAACATGAACAACGAGGAACCATCATACGAGTATATATGGACAATATTGGTATCGCAACAAAAACAACCCTCAACGACCACATTGCCGCAGTCAAAGATGTACTTCAAGTGGCACAACAGTACGATCTCTACTTCAAACCAGAGAAATGCACCTTCTGTCACGAACCTATGCAGTATTGGACTAGTAGAACTAGCCAAGACGACGCGCGTGAAAGGATTGGATAATCCTTTCCTTCCTATTCAAGAAAGACCCGGTCCGGAACTGGGACTTACCAAGCGAAAGGTCAGATGACCTCACATGACTTGTTTGTTGATCAATCAACAAAGATTGTTGATTGATAAACAAAGTCCGTTGATCGGTAAATGAAGATTGTTGATCAATCACCTGACAAGCTCCGCTTGTCAGGGATTAATGCCATTGGATGATATACTTAGAAACCTTCCAGCACATTCCATGCTATCTTTAGTATGCTTCTAGAGTATTCCATGGGCCCACCCGTGGAGCGGAGTTGGGCCTCCCCTAAAGTACTCACAGACCATGTATTCAGGTATATAAGCTGGAGCAATGTAACAGACAGTCCCTCAGACTGTCCACTTGCGACATCCCTACTTGTATCTTCCTTGTCTAAAGCGCAGCTTCCCAACATTGGGTTGTTCCGCATCCTTGTCCTGATACTCGTAGCCCATTGTTCCTTGTCCCTGTTTTACTCCTTGTTTGGTTCGACATCAGCCAACCTGCTCCTTGTGATCCTCGGCTTCACTGTTGCGTTTAAACAGTGAGCACTCATCACACCTTCCATGCTGCATCCCTTGATTACCTGGGGGTAATCCTTGAAAAGGGGGTAACATGCATGGATCCTATCAAAATCGCAGGCATCAAGGACTGGCCAACACCAACCAAAGTCAAGGACGTATGATCTTTTCTCGGTTTCTGCAATTTTTATCGCCTTTTTATCAGAGGATTTGCATCAATCGCCAAACCTCTAAACAATCTCACAAAGAAGACAGCGGAATGGAGCTGGGGACCGCAACAACAACATGCGTTTGAGACGCTAAAACGACGAGTAACAAGTGAACCGGTGCTAACACACCCAGTTCTACAAGACCAATTCGAACTGGAAGTAGACGTGTCAGGTTTCGCGGTGGGAGCTGTGCTACTCCAAAGGAAATCTGACAGCAAAAGACATCCCATAGGGTACTATTCTGCAACATTAAACGCAGCAGAACGCAATTATTGTAACGAATGGCGGTTGCGCCCAGACGAAACCTTCTGCACGTGACCTGTGCAGGAACGACTTTGACGTGCGACGAGAGCCGACACTGGCGAAGTGCGTCTCAACCAGCAACAGTGAACAAGGACTATCCCTAAACAGGGAATAGCCATAGATAGACGAAACAATGCCACAGAGGGCAAGAGAAAGCCACAACAGAAAAGAGTGTGATTGCTTTAGCTATTAACAGGGAACCACTCTAGGAAGAGGGAATCTGAGAATGCTAAAGTGAGGAACTCTACCGTCCCCCATTACTCTACTTATACTAACTGAACAGCCTAATGCTGTCAGCGATGACTACGAGACTATTAGTCCGCATGTGTCCATGAGTAAGGTATGAGTAACAGCCTTCAGTCATCATCAGTAAGCGATGAGTAAGGTACTACATAACCTTTACTAAGTCCCTGAGTAAGTCCGTCAGTCAGCCATCACTAATGCATCAGTAAGCATCTGGCTGGGCGCCTCGGACTAGCGCCTTCTGACTCTTCCATCCAGAACACCTTCTAAAAGGGGATCAAGCCCTGGCCCGTTGGTATCCGTCCCTCCGGTCCGCCTGAGGCCTTAAACACCACGATTGTTCAGTGTCCCTTCCGTGCCTTCGTCGGCCTGCGCGCATCCTGGTCCTGATGCGGCAAATGTCACATGACCGCCATGGGCGATCTGTAACAATTATGATATCTACAATCTGGAACTACTGGCCATAGTCAAAGCACTCCGCCACTGGAGAGCACTCTTAGCTGGATCCCCACATAAGATCAAAGTCTTCTCCGACCACATGAACCTGAAATACTGGAGAGAACCACAAAAGATCAGTAGATGAGTGGCTAGGGAAGTACTTGAACTATCAGAATATGATCTGGAAATTCATCACATCAAAGGAACCGCAAATGGCCACGCAGATGCACTATCAAGACGACCTGACTACAACCAAGGTGAAGAGGACAATGAAAATGTAACGGTACTACCTGATCACGTGTTCATCCGGAATACAACGACGCAAAGAACGGGAATGCCCAATCATCCTCAGGGCGTTCTGACAGTACAAGATATGACTCCAGTCAATCCCAGCGACGCACAGGATGAAACAATCCTACGCCCATGGGTAGACCCCCACAACTTGAAGAAGGTAAACGGAGTGTGGTATAAACAAGGGAGATGAGTGGTAACCAAGGGAAGTAAAGAAAGACGAGTGATCGCAGAAGCTCATCATGAACCCCCAGTATACGGACACCCAGGCATCAATAAAACAATCAAATTAGTGGAACGAAACTATTGGTGGCTGACACTACGACCAGATGTCACCGCGTATGTACAAGGATGCGCGGACTGTCAACGGCACAAAGTCAACAATTGACCAATTAGAGCTCCACTACAACCCATCTATCCGAAGCCAGAAGCAATGCCGTTTGAAACAATCGCACTTGACTTCATCACCAAACTGCCGGTGTCAGAAGGATATGATTCTATCCTCACAATCACTGATCACGATTGTACCAAGGCATCCATCTTTATCCCATGCAAAGAAGAGATCAACACAGAAGAAGTTGCAATGTTGTATCTCAAACATGTGTTCGTCAGATACGGACTCCCCACCAAAATAATCAGCGATCGAGATCCCCGATTCGCATCCAAGTTCACCCGAGAACTTTGTAAACAATTGGGAGTTACGCAAAATATATCTACGGCCTATCACCCTCGTACTGACGGACAGTCGGAACGAACGAATCAATGGCTAGAACAATATCTCCGTTTCTGGGTAAACGAGCGACAAGACAACTGGGCACTGTATTTACCCCTGGCAGAATTCACACACAACAATTGGCCAAATGAGGCAACAGGGCAGTCCCCATTCTTTCTCTTAACGGGGCATCATCCGCGTGCTGATTGGAAAACGACTCCAACCCCTTTACCCCAAGTGGCATTGCAGCTTGATCAGTTCAAACAGGCACGCGCACACGCCCAACAACAAATCATCAAGGCACAAAAGTCATGGGTTAAGCACAAAGATACACCCAAATTTAGAATTGGAGACCTTGTATGGCTAGAAGGACGTCACCTGAGAACTCACCAACCTAGCACCAAACTTGCACCCAAGCGACATGAGCCTTTCAAAATCAATCAGGTGATGTCTCCAGTTAATTATAGACTGGAACTTCCCACACAATGGAGCATTCATAACGTGTTTCATATCGATCTTCTCACCCCCTATCGAGAAACTTCCTTTCACGGACCAAATTTCCCAAGACCTCCTGTTACGTTCCCACTGAACGTTGATCCGACTTGGATCCGATGGGTCTTCCTTGCTTCAACTCTGAGCAAAGCGCACGGCTTCTGAACTCAGGAACGACTTTGAACGACTTGTAAAGGGCGAATAACTAATAAGGTCCCCTAATACCGCCTAGCTTGAGGTTCGTTACAAGGTGGCAACGCCTAACACTTAAGTTGGCAACAAGATAGTCACAATGAACAATGACTCTGCTATAAGACTGTCTGAACTTCCTGAGAAGAGTACAGGTGGGTTTTAAGACAACTAAGCTAGCGAACCATAGCGCAACTTGTATAGTATTTATAGTAAATGTCCGTCAAGCCACAAAGGCGACACCATAGTATGAGTAGTAAGAAAGGCATAATGACTCACAGGTCAATAAGCAACTCGTAAGCAATTCGTAAGGCATCAATAAGCCATCAGTAAGCGTCCCCACCAATGAGTGACCAAGCACCTCCAACCAGTGAGTAAGCAACCACAGGGCATCAGTCAGCCCACCTCATCGCGTAAGTAAGCGATCACCAATGAGTAAGTGAATGAGTAAGTGAATGTCTAAGCATCACCAAGCATAAACGATACCAATAGTAAGCCAATAATAATGCATCTGTAAGCAATGGCTCCGGCGCTAACACAGGCGCTCCTTGGACTAATCCATCAATAACACTTTCCCGAAAGGGGATCAAACCCGGCCCGCTGGAGTACGTCCCAACGGCAGCCACGGCCCGCTGATATCGGCAGCCTCAGGTCGCTGGTCTTACACCACACAATCGCTATTTGACGTCGTTGGTTGTCTTCAGGACACAACTGTCTTCCGCCAATTCCATGGCTTCTTCCAACGTCCCTTGGGTTATGAGTTAGGCCAGATACATACTGTGACCTGGGACAATTCCATCCTTGCGCGCCCCCCTGACTTATTGCTTAGGTCAGATCCCGTGACCCGGGGGTATCACATGACCATGTCACGTGACCCTCATCCGTCCTGTAATAACCTTCTGGCCAGCATCTGGGGTACTTCCGCGAGTTATTAGGTTACTCACGAGCTGGCGAACTCTGCACGCCTCGTCATAAGCGAGGTAGCTATCGTCTTCTGCCACTACGAGTGCGCGTACGGCCTCTTCTTCTCCGATGTCTTCTTCTGCACGTGACTCCCAATTATGTGCCTCTGGGTAATCATGGCAATTCTTCCAGTGTTCGTGCAGACACTTGCGCTGCTTGTGGGTTGGCATAGGGTCTGAGCGTAACACCTCCCCCTGAATTAATCGATGGAGAAGAAGAATACGAAGTCGAGAAGGTTCTAGATCAACGGCACTTCGGCAGAGGAAGGCGCAAACAATATCTGATCAAATGGAAGGGATATCCAGACTCGGAGAACCAGTGGGTCAATGCCACTGACGTACATGCTCCACAAGCGATAGCTGAGTTTCAACATCTTCAAACTCCGTTGTCAGCATATATAAATGTCCCCACTCCTAGCGAAGAAGCCCATCAGTTCTTTCTTCGAACTACTATGTGTGATGAGTGTCTCACTGTTTAATTGCAACAGCGAGACCAAGGATCACGAGGAACAGGGTGGCTAACGTCGAACCAACAATGTTACGTGCGAGCAGCACGTGAGCCTGACTTAGGCGACTAAAGGATGAACGCGGTGACTTAGCAAATGTCCAACTCTAGCGCGAAGGCAGAGTGTCGTCTCAACGCTCAAAGGCGGAGTCTTGCTTCTTTAGCTTGTAGGCTGGTCGCGACCCCGAAGGATGAGAGGGAACGAAAACTTCTGATAACAAGTCGAGAATGGTACAAGAAATCCAAGCTATCGACTACAACAGTCGATAGCTTCCTTATAACCTATTCGCGCGATCCGCCTTCGTCAGCGAGACCGCCACTACTACTAATCTGCTGGTAATCGTCCACAGGTATACAGTCAGCACAACACAGGCCATCAGTCAGCGTATAGTAATCCATCAGTCAGCCATCAGTCATCGTACAGTAATCGGTCAGTCATCAGTCGTTGTATAGTACAGTAAGTGTCCCCTTGATCACGCCCCCTCGGTTATCGGTTAGGTCAGATACCTACTATGACCCGGGACGTTACAAACAAGGAAGTAAAACAAGGACAGGGAACAATGGACCACGAGTAACAAGACAAGGATGAGGAACAACCCAATCGTGGGAAGCTGCTCTGAAGACAAGAATGTACAAGTGGGGATGTCGCAAGTGGACAGTCTGAGGGACAGTCTGTTACATTGCTCCAGCTTATATACCTGAATACATGGTCTGTGAGTACTTTAGGGGAGGCCCAACTCCGCTCCACGGGTGGGCCCATGGAATACTCTAGAAGCGTACTAAAGATAGCATGGAATGTGCTGGAAGGTTTTCTAAGTATATCGTCCAATGGCATTAATCCCTGACAAGCTCCGCTCGTCAGGTGATTGATCAACAATCTTCGTTTACCGATCAACGGACTTTGTTTATCAATCAACAAAAGATTGTTGATTGATCAACAAAAGATTGTTGATTGATCAACAAAAGATTGTTGATTGATCAACAAAAGATTGTTGATTGATCAACAAAAGATTGTTGATTGATCAACAAACAAGTCATGTGAGGTCATCTGACCTTTCGCTTGGTAAGTCCCAGTTCCGGACCGGGTCTTTCTTGAATAGGAAGGAAAGGATTATCCAATCCTTTCACGCACGTCGTCTTGGCCAGTTCCACTAGTCCAATACTTCGTATTCCTGGGTTTGTGCGCGCGTTCCCTTGCGCATTCCTGAGTATTCCGGATAAGTCACGGACCGAGGCATAGGTTCGTGACACTATGAGCACTCCTTCCTCTTCTACCAATGAACACATCCTCTCCTCTCTTTCCTCTACCGCCTCAACTATCAATGAGATCGAACCCTCTGCCGCTGAGGTCGCCGCCGCCTTCAGATGCATTGGGCCCGGAGACTTCATCCCTGGAACCCCTGATGTACGCGGATACAACTCTGGAGGATTGGAGGAAGACACAGAGGAAGTGGCGAAGGGAACAACTCCTGACCGCCAGAGTCTCCTTGTTACACAAACGCTTGTCAAAGTTCCAAGCGTCTCCAACATCAGTGACGTGGTCCGAGTTTGTGGGACTTGTAAGCAATCCGCCCTGTCATGTCCAGGCCACCTTGACTCCCACATCCACTACGACTGTGGAAAACCCATCCATGAATGCGTCTGTAACGACAAGTTCCACTTCATCCCTCCACCGCCGACGCCTCGATATATCAATGTCGACTTTCCCCCCAGGGTCATCCTCGACCCCACCACCTCATGGGGTGTTCACACCCGTTCCATCCTCCGCCAACAAGAAGACGACTCCGATAAAGAAAACGAAGATCCCTCGGCGGTTTCGAGACCCGAAGATGAAAGGGTATCACCTACTACGCCACAAACTCGCCGGGGACGTCGAGGAGGTATGGCAGCAGCAAAAGGAAGCCCTCTCTTCCCAGATTACCACGGACATCCCACCAACGTCAAGCGACAGAAGGCTAAGGACAAGGCCGAGGCCCCGGATGGATTCGAATTGAATATCCCTCTGCAGTTCATTCCCTTTCGCATGATTATCAATGGGCAACACACTATTGCCAAGTACATCCACCTGAAACCTGGAAACAACGCTGTTGTTTTTGGGTGTATGAAGAAGGGAGGGGAGATCCAACAAGGTGACGTACATGCCACCCCCGATTTCGACGCTGAAGCATGCGATTACATGCACGATCAGTTGTGCTATCTGCATAACGATTTTGGAGGTCGTCAATGGGTTGATCTGGCCATTGCCGAGATTCCAGATCGGACGCTGGGTGCCGAGATCTCGTGTTATCACCATGTATCACAGCACTACGACGATCTCCACGCGGCGATTACAGCTCTTGAAAATGAGCAGTACGCGGTGGGAAATGAAAAGCGCAAGTGTGTCCAACGGCTTGAAGAGGCCAACGCGCTTCAAAGGGTTATGGACAAGGAGGTGGAGGTGTGTCAGAATACTACAATTATCCCTTGGGTTTTCGAACGAGGTCGTTCAACCTGAAAAGGGGGTAATGTCACGTTGACATCGTTTCGTTGCTGACTTCAAAGGATGAGGTATATTCCGGAGTTTCGGACTGCTTACTACTTGGTTATGACTACGATAGTAAGCACATATTAGTCATGGACACTTACGCGTCGCCGGTGCTTGGGATTACCGGTGTTTCAAGTATTATTAGAACGGACAATGACTCATTACTAGTATAGCTATACTAGGGTTTGGATTCCAGCTGCGCTTTAAAGCCAGCAAGTAACTGTATATAAGTCTCTGTCTTCAGACCATAGCTCTCCAGCTTGGTCTTCTCAATTATCACTTCTCTTTGTGTATACTAGTACCTCAGGTACTAAGTGATCGCTATTCGCTCTTCATCCTTGTGGACATAGTCCCTTGTGATCATTTCTACATACCCAATATCTTCGTTGATTTGGTGTATCAACAAGCCGCTACGTAGTCTCTTCTTGTCACGCCTCCACAAGTTGCCTAAGTCAGGCCAGCGTTAGGTGATAACGCTACATTAAGACCAAGCTATTCATCGTGGCGTCGCAAGATACAACCGCAAGTCGTTGGACGACATTTGGAGAGCCAGTTCTCTGGTTCGCACAAAGGGGAACGCAACTGTTCCACAACGTTTTACCAAAAGTGCAGCGTGGACAACAGTTGACGATATCGAAGGATACTACGCAAGAGACAGAGAAGACACATTCCTTCACCCAGTTGAGTTTGACAACGATCACCTTTGCTGGATAGAATTACAGTGGTTTGAAAGGGCCCGAGAGTGGGAAGGACGTCGACTTGCCCCCACCTCTTACGGATTAGATATCGTCATAAACGAACTCACTCGATCAGAAGCACAATTACTCGGGGCAATACTACCTCCATCCCCTACCACCATACCCTCAGAAGCGGAATCAGATCCTCGGACGAACCAGAAGCCATTACCATTCAAGAACCTGTGCCCATAGTCGATCAACTAGCAAGGGTCACCGAACAATTACACATTAGCCCAGTTATGGCTACCCAAACCACCCATCAGGTTGCGGGAAGAACATTCACACTTGATGAATTAGCAGACATACGCATTGCAGGGTCAGATCGACCAGACCCTCCAGATCAAGATCCCTTCCCAGGAAGAGGATTCCCTATACGAATTCCACAAAATTGGAGACCACAGGGACCACCGGAGGAGGACCACCAGGAGGAGGACCACCGGGAGGAGGACCACCGGGAGGAGGACCACCAGGAGGAGGACCACCAGGAGGAGGACCACCAGGAGGAGGACCACCGGGAGGAGGACCACCGGGAGGAGTAGTAGGTGGAATACCAGGACAACACAGTGATAAGTTGTGGGGCAATGCCCCAACCATATTCACCGGAGATCAATCCAAAGTGGAAGAGTTCCTTCTCCAGTGGGAACTATACGAAGGCATCAACATCAATAATCCCATGATGGCAGTACCATTCCAAAAAGCTATGTTATTCCTCACCTATATACAAGGACCTCACGTCACCGAATGGGTAGGATCCATCAGCGCTTGGATGCGACTACAAGTACAGGTCAATCACATCGATGCCACGAATCCATGGCTATGGGATAGTGTCCAGCTGTCGTTCAAACGACAATTCCGTGACACACTACGAGAAGAAAGAGCACGAGCAGAACTCAGAAAAGGAATCAAGATGGGAAATCAGGACATTGACGCATACGTGGCCAAATTCGAAAACCTAGTTCGTCTTGCTGGCTATCGAGTAGATGAACCATTGGTGGTCGAACTATTTGCCGAAGGACTTCCTCGAAAACTATACGAGACTGTATACACCCTGGATAAACCCAGACATATGAAGAATGGCAGAACAACAGTATCCAACGTCACGGCGAATGGATCCATATGCAGAACAAATTTAATCAGTTCAAAGTGCAGGGGTCAGCATCACGATGGCCCAGAGCCTTCCAAACAATCGTAATCCAAATGCTATGGATACCTCTGCTGATCGTACTAGGACTAGAGGAAGACTGGCCAATGCTGAACAAGTATTGGAACAAGATCGAAGGGGTCAGTGACCCACACAACAATTAATGAGGGGAGGAAACCCCCCATTTCAACCAAGAGAAGGGTTCTTAAGGAGGCGACAACCGCCAGACTTAAGGGAAGTCGTTTGTTATAATTGTCAAAAGAAGGGACACCTCAGTCGCAACTGTACACAGCCTCGACAACCAAGGACTAATGCGAGGAGTTCAGAGGTAGTGGATGACCGCAGTGAGGCGGGTGAAGATCTTCACATTGCCCAAATGGTGGCGGACGATCGAACGGCTACCCAGCAGAAAGACGACTGGCTACGCATGGCTGCAAACGAAACGGATGAATTCAAAGATCTTGCCATGCAGGAGTTAATGGGGAAGAAGGATTTTGGGGACGCCTGAACCCAACGGCCTGGGTGAGGGCAGTATGTTGTAACACTGTATACATAACTCGCTTCCGTTCTATGCGAATTCCAGTACTCTGTCAAACCCGTTACAACAAGGCCGACATAAAAGCACTTGTAGATTCGGGGGCTACCGACAACTTTATAAACGAACAATTCGTAAAACAACTAGGATTGGGAAAGGCACTACTGCCACAACCTAGGAAAATATTCAACATCGACGATACAACCAATAAAGGAGGGATGATTACCCACTACGTTGATCTTCAGATATTCACCAAGGGATGTTACAGGGAAATGAGATTCCTAGTCACCGACATAGGAAAAGAAGACATCTTGTTGGGATATCCTTGGCTCAGCGCCTTTGAACCAGAATTCAACTGGAGGAGTGGCAATGTCCGCTCAAACACTCTTCCAATTATTATCAAATCAATCGGACGATCCACAAACAAACCCATCACCGCTCATACCCTGTCAACAGGCGAAAAGAACGACATAATAGCCACCCTCCAATTACAATGCTCTATCAAGGGAGCAGCGACGGAGATGGCTATTGCGGCAGGCCCCCCTCAACAAACAATGATTCCGGTTGAATATGAAGAATTTGAAAAGGTATTCAGTGAAGAGGAGTCTCATCGATTTCCCCCATCCCGGGAATGGGACCATGCCATCGAATTCAAGAAAGACATGCCTGATCACATCAACTGCTCTATTTACGATTTATTGTTACGAGAAGATCAGGAGGTCAAGCAATTCATCACTGAACATCTGAAGAAGGGATACATCAGACCGTCAAAATCCCCGTACGCATCACCATTTTTCTTTGTTAAAAAGAAGGATAGAAAACTACGCCCGGTGCAGGACTATCGCCGATTAAACCAATATACTATTCGCAACAACTATCCCCTTCCGCTCATCCAAACCCTCATCAAAGACCTTAGTGGCGCGCACATCTACACGAAGCTCGACGTTCAATGGGGGTACAACAATATTCGAATCAAAGAAGGCGATGAACACAAAGCAGCGTTCAAAACGCCATACGGACTTTTCGAACCTACAGTCATGTTCTTTGGACTCACTAATTCCCCAGCCACGTTCCAAACAATGATGAACGCAATCTATAAAGATACGATATCAAAACATGAACAAAAAGGAACCATTATACGGGTATATATGGACGACATTGGTATTGCTACAAAAACAACCCTCAATGACCACATTGCCGCAGTCAAAGACGTACTTCAAGTGGCACAAAAGTACAATCTCTACTTCAAACCTGAGAAATGCACCTTCCATGCTGCGTCCCTTGATTACCTGGGGGTAATCCTTGAAAAGGGGGTAACACACATGGATCCTATCAAAATTGCAGGCATCAAAGACTGGCCAATACCAACAAAAGTCAAGGACGTACGATCTTTTCTCGGTTTCTGCAATTTTTATCGTCTTTTCATCAGAGGATTTGCATCAATCGCTAAACCTCTAAACAATCTCACAAAAAAGACAGCGGAATGGAGTTGGGGACCGCAACAACAAAATGCATTTGAGACGCTGAAATGATGAGTAACAAGTGAACTGGTGCTCACGCACCCAGTTCTACAAGACCAATTCGAACTGGAAGTAGACGCGTCAGGTTTCGTGGTGGGAGCTGTGTTACTCCAAAGAAAATCTGACAACAAAAGACATCCTATAGGATACTATTCTGCAACATTAAATGCAGCAGAACACAACTATGATATCTACAATCTGGAACTACTAGCCATAGTCAAAGCACTTCGCCATTGGAGACCACTCCTAGCTGGATCTCCACATAAAATCAAAGTCTTCTCCGACCACATGAACCTAAAATACTGGAGAGAACCACAAAAGATCAGTAGATGAGTGGCTAGGGAAGTACTTGAACTGTCAGAATATGACCTGGAAATTCACCACATCAAAGGAACCGCAAATGGTCGCGCAGATGCACTATCAAGACGACCAGACTACGATCAAGGTGAAGAGGACAATGAAAATATAACGGTATTACCCAATCACGTATTTATCCAGAATACAACGACGCAAAGAACGGGAATGCCCAATCATCCTCAAGGCATTTTGACAATACAAGACATGACTCCAGTCAATCCTAGCAATGCACAGGATGAAACAATCCTACGCCCATGGGTAGACCCCCATGATTTGAAGAAGGTAAACGGAGTATGGTATAAACAAGGGAGACGAGTGGTAACCAAGGGAAGTAAAGAAAGACGAGCAATCGCAGAAGCTCATCACGAACCCCCAGTATACGGACATCCAGGCATCAATAAAACAATCAAATTAGTGGAGCGAAATTATTGGTGGCCGACACTACAACCAGATGTTACCGCGTATGTACAAGGATGCGCGGACTGTCAAAGGCACAAAGTCAACAATCGACCAATCAGAGCCCCACTACAACCTATCTATCCAAAGCCAGAAGCAATGCCATTCGAAACAATCGCACTTGACTTCATCACCAAACTGCCAGTATCAGAAGGATATGATTCTATCCTCACAATCACTGATCACGATTGTACCAAGGCATCCATCTTTATCCCATGCAAAGAAGAGATCAACGCAGAAGAAGTTGCGATGTTATACCTCAAACATGTGTTCGTCAGATACGGACTCCCCACCAAAATAATCAGCGATCGAGATCCCCGATTCACATCCAAGTTCACCCGAGAACTTTGTAAACAATTGGGAGTTACGCAAAATATATTGACGGCCTATCATCCCCGCACTGACGGACAATCGGAACAAACAAACCAATGGCTAGAACAATATCTCCGTTTCTGGGTAAACGAGCGACAAGATAACTGGGCGCTGTATTTACCCCTGGCAGAATTCACACACAATAATTGGCCAAATGAGGTGACAGGACAGTCTCCATTCTTTCTCTTGACGGGACATCATCCGCGTGCTGATTGGAAAATGACTCCAACTCCTTTACCCCAGGTGGCGTTGCGGCTTGATCAGTTCAAACAGGCACGTGCACACGCCCAACAACAAATCATCAAGGCACAAAAGTCATGGGTCAAGCACAAAGATACACCCAAATTTAGAATTGGAGACCTTGTATGGCTAGAGGGACGTCACCTGAGAACTCACCAACCTAGCGCCAAACTTGCGCCCAAGCGACATGGACCTTTCAAGATCAAGCAGGTGATGTCTCCAGTTAATTATAGACTGGAACTTCCCACACAGTGGAGCATTCATGACGTGTTTCACATCGATCTTCTCACCCCCTATCGAGAAACTTCCTTTCACGGACCAAATTTCCCAAGACCTCCCCCTGAATTAATCGACGGAGAAGAAGAATATGAAGTCGAGAAAATTCTAGACCAACGGCATTTCGGCAGAGGAAGGCACAAACAATATTTGATCAAATGGAAGGGGTATTCGGACTCGGAGAACCAGTGGGTCAACGCCACTGATGTGCATGCTCCACAAGCAATAGCTGAGTTTCAACATCTTCGAACTCCACTGTCAGCATATATAAATGTCCCCACTCCTAGCGAAGAAGCCCATCAGTTCTTCCTCCGAACTACTATGAGCACTCCTCCCTCTTCTACCAATGAAAACATCCTCTCCTCTCTCTCCTCTATTGCCTCAACTGTCGAGGAGGTTGAACCCTCTGCTGCCGAGGTTGCTGCCGCCTTCAGGTGCATTGGGCCCGGGGACTTCATCCCCGAAACCCCTGATGTACGTGGATACAACGTTGGAGGATTGGAAGAAGATGCAGAGGAAGTGGCGGAGGGAACAACTCCTGACCGCCAGAACCTCCTTATTACACAGACGCTTATCAAGGTTCCAAGCGTCTCCGACATCAGTGACGTGGTCCAAGTTTGTGGGACTTGTAAGCAGTCCGCCCTGTCATGTCCAGGCCACCTTGACTCCCACATCCACTACGACTGTGGAAAACCCGTCCATGAATGCGTCTGTAACGACAAGTTCCACTTCATCCCTCCGCCGCCAACGCCTCGATATATCAATGTCGACTTTCCCCCCAGGGTCATCCTCGACCCCGCCACCTCATGGGGTGTTCACACCCGTTCCATCCTCCGCCAACAAGAAGACGACTCTGACAAAGAAAACAAAGATCCCTCGGCAGTTTCGAGACCCGAAGATGAAGGGGTATCACCTCTTACGCCACACACCCGCCGAGGACATCGAGGAGGTGTGGCAGCAGCAAAAGGAAGCCCTCTCTTCCCAGACTACCATGGACACGCCACCAATGTTGAGCAACAGAAGGCTAAGGACAAGGCCGAGGCCCCAGATGGGTTCGAGTTAAACATCCCTCCACAGTTCATTCCTTTTCGCATGATCGTTAACAGGCAACACACCATTGCCAAGTACATCCACCTGAAACCTGGTGTTACGACCGTGGTCTGACTTAGACCCTACACGCAATGGCAAATAACGTGACTTAGCAAGACGTGTCAACACGCGAAGGTGTGACTATATCAAGGACACCTGAAAGTGCCTTCCTAAGGGAGCAAACACGAACGGACTTCTGAGAGGATAGAAGCCGAATAGATTCGAGAGTGGTACAAGAGAGTCAAGCTGTCGACCACATCAGTCGACAGCTGCCTTATATCGTATCTTGACTGTACGCCTTCGTCAGCGATACAGCCACTACTACTACTGCTTGGTAACGTCCACTAATACTAACGCCATAACTACTACCACTATCAGTCATCATCAGTCATCGTACAGTAAGAGTATCAGTAATCAACATAGTTAGATATGAGTAAGATTCGGGAGCGACTCGTCATCCCGCTTACGACGATCAACGACGGCAATTCGTAACACCTGGGAACAACACCATCGTCTTTGGATGTATGAAGAAGGGAGGGGAGATCCAACAAGGTGATGTACATGCCACCCCCGATTTCGACGCTGAAACATGCGACTACATGCACGATCAGTTGCGCTATCTGCGCAACGATTTTGGAGGTTGTCAATGGGTCGATCTGGCCATTGCCGAGATTCCAGATCAGACGCTGGGTGCCGAGATCTCGTGTTATCGCCATGTGTCGCAGCGTTACGACGATCTCCACGCGGCGATTACAGCTCTCGAAAATGAGCAGTATGCAGTGGGGAATGAAAAGCGCAAATGCGTCCGACAGCTTGAAGAGGCCAACGCGCTTCAAAGGGTTATGGATAAGGAGGTGGAGGTATGTCGCAACACTACGATTATCCCTTGGGTTTTCGAACGAGGTCGTTCAACCTGAAAAGGGGGTAATGTCACGTTGACATCGTTTTGTCGCTGACATTGGAGGATGACATACATCTTGGAGCTTCGGACTGCTTACTATTTGGTTATGACTATGATAGTAAGCATATATTAGTCATGGACACTTACACGTCGCCGGTACTTGGGATTGCCGGTGTTTCAGGTATTATTAGAACAGACAATGACTCATTACAAGTATACGTGTACTAGGGTTTGGATTTGGAGCTGCGCTTTAAAGCCAGCGAGTAACTGTATATAAACTGTAGTATTAAGACCAAGGCTCTTTAGCTTGGTCTTCTTGAATCATCACTCTTCTTCGCATCTACTAGTACTTCAGGTACTAAGTCATCGCTGCTCGCTCTTCATCCTTGTGGACTCAGTCCCTCGTGATTATTCCGACATATCCAATCTCCACGTTGAGTTGGTATATCTATGCCTAGTTACGTATTCTTTTCTTGTCACGCCTTCACAAGTCGCCTAAGTCAGGCCAGCGTTAAGTGATAACGCTACAACTACAAACGCACCAAGTTGACCTGTCCCAGATCATCCACCCCGGAATGTGTAGCCTCTCCTACAGGGGCCGCTCCTCCTACACCTCCGAGTCCTGAGACACTTGCCTGGATCAAGGGAGACTGTTCGGAGTGTTCCTTTTCAAGTGCAAGCATATTCTTGTATTTTGCCAGGTGGTTCTTGAGCCCGTACTTGTACCTAGAGCATCGATCCATATGTCCAGATAATCCACGTGGTGTGGGGAATGTCTGGCCACAAGTTGCTCCAGTGCATCTGTATGTTGGCATGAGGGGCAGCCGCGGCCTGAGGGAGTTGAGGAGGTGAGGGTCTGAGAGCAATGGAGTTGCGTGCCAGTGGAATGATCAATGAATGATCGACTTAGCAGATTTCCATTTCGATTATCAGTCACGTGGATACAACGGAAATACCCAGATCAGATTTGTCATGCCAGAACACATCGTTATCCCTATCTTCCGGTCTTCCACCATGCCCCCATATCCATCCATTATCACCTCCCTCGTCAGGCGTCTGTGTGAACCTGACACTGAGGATGATCCAACGTAAGTCTATTATTCATTCTGACAAATTGACTGCTGATTGGATGTATTTTAGTACCGATCTCCTTCTTGCGTTCAAAGGGAAGGCACGTTGGCTAACGCGGCTGAAGGGGCCATTTATCAACATAGCTGCTGTCTTATGGGCTGGCCTTAGCAGCGATACCCCATAAGTGTTTGACATATTTTGAGATACTTGCTTATTATGTGTCGTCAGTGACAACGATGAGCATATGTCGATATTCGACGATATCATGAAGCTTCACCCAAAGCTCCTTGAGCTTGTTACAGTGCTCGCAAGTTCTGAAGAATTGGACGGATACCACAATTTTTGCCACATGGTACGTATATGCGGTATTGAGTGACATGTATGCGCCTACTCAGTACTCAGTTCCCATTTAGATGACTGATCTCATGTCCGATGCGAGGGCGAGTGACACAAATCGCATCGTCTCACACATCATCACATATATTCCCCTCGACTTCGCTGCATCGTCCGTTGCTCCCCCCCTGCTGCTCAACAACAAGTCGAAGCGGGGGTGGAATCATAACACAACCGCTGCTGCGTTGTGCCCACTCAAGCTACGTACAACATTTCTCATTGACCCCATGTATGCGCCTCATTTACAAACCATCTTGCCTTAACAAATAATCTGTTCGCAGAGCCTTTCGTAACAGCATACAGAGTGGGACACTAAGGATCAAGACCGGCGATTACCCATGTTTTTTATATCCTGACTCCGCTAGATACAATAGGAATGACCGTGCAAATGGTCTTTTCCGTGGTCACATATTTATAAGGGTACGTTGTTATCATCTGCTTGTAGCGCTAATTGATATTAGTACACCTTGAAGGCCTTACGATCAATCTACACTGGTCCCTCATCTGCATTTACTGGACACCAAACTGCTGCACGTGCTTCGAACTCAGAACTCCATGGGATGAAGGAAGTTACCCCTGAGATGATCGCATACATCTCTGTCCAGGTATCATCACAACATATAATTGTCTCTCACTCTCACTGTCATACCTCCCAGACCCACTACGCCCTCTCCGACCTCAGAAACTGGGCTGATATTAATCACAGCTCGTTCAACTACACCAAGTTTTTCAAGAATATTGTGAAGTTGCTTCGCAATCGAGACTCTGCGTGGGCCAGAGAAACTCTCAAATACGTAACTAGGTGAGCTTGTCCGTCATTTTGTATTCAACAACTGACAATCTTGCAGTGAGCTTCCGGCATTTCAACGCCGGAGCCACCGCCGCCATGTCAACACTGCAAACTCGGATTCGGAACAAGATAGCAAGGATGACACGGAGGCCATACTGGCACAACAGCAAGACCATGACACACGAGGAAATGACAATGATGCAGTGAGTTTTGACTAACGCGTGCTTCATCCACTGACACAACGAATGCATGACAGTCCGAGGAGCCCAGACAGCAAGGCAACAAAGAACGCTCTCCCTCACCACACATGACACCTCCTCCCGCGGCCACATCAGAAATGAACACCCCAGACCAACAGACTCAACCAGGCACAACCCCTGCACCGGACACTTCACCTGCCAACGCCAGACGTGCAAGGTCAGCTGACATGGAACAAGATGAACAGCGGAACCCCAGACAACCAACCATCATCGTTCCTGTAACGTCCCAGGTCATAGTAAGTATCTGACCTAACCCATAAGCGATGGGACGTGATCTAGGGGGACGCTTACTATACTATGACTGACGGATGACTGAGGCTCGCTTACTGTACGATGACTGACAGATGACTGATGACTTACGAATAGCTGACTGAACACCAGTGGACGATTACCCAGCAGATAGTAGTAGTGGCGGTCTCGCTGACGAAGGCGGATCGCGCGTTAGTGATATAAGGAAGCTATCAACTGTTGTGGTTGATAGCTTGGATTTCTTGTACCATTCTCACGTTGTATCCAAGTCGTGTTCTCTCTCTCTCTCTCATCCTTCGGGGTCGCGACATCAGCAAGGTTTACCCTCAGTAACTCCGCCTTCGAGCGTTGAGATGATACTCTGCCTTCGAGCTAGAGTTGGGATTTCGCTAAGTCATCGCATTCACCTTTGTGTAGCCTAAGTCAGGCTCACGTGCCGCTCGCACGTAACATTAAATCCAAGCTCTCCTGAAACGAACGCCATGGCAACCATCAATACAAAGGACGGTTGGGACTTCGTACCCTACCGGATCGAATCAAGGGAGCAAGACGCGCCTACTCGCTACCTAGTAGGACGAGTTAGGTGGCGACACATACCAGACACTAGAAGAGCCGAAGAAAACAACACCGGATACTACGCGGAAGCGGCCACCGCACAACGATATCACCCAGTGGTGTTTAACAGGGAGCGCTGTTGCTGGATCGAACTCAGGTGGAGCAACACCAACCACCACTTTGAAGCGACACGACCAGCAGCCGACGATCTACATCTTAACATACCGTTGGTTGACGCACGACCTATCGATCAGCAAGGACCGATAGACGGACAAGAAGAACAAAACCTCGAAACAGAACCACCGAGGTCCGAGTTCCAATTACGAGCAAGCACCCCCACAGTATCAAGTCACACTAGCGAACGATCACCAACACCACGAAGCGAAGCAGCAGAACCAGAAGAAATCGCAGTACAATCGCCAGAGATAGAAGCACTAGTTGCGCAAACAGCTGAGTTACAGATTCCTGAACCAATCAGAGGGATACCATTCAGCTATATGGCTACCCAAACAGAAGTATCGCCACCAAGACTTGTCATAAATGAACAGACAGGTCACGTACAACAACTACAACCAGAAGATATGGAAGCTGTCAACCGAGCAATGGGACCAGACGTCCCCGACGCACCAAGTATCAACAATGACGCAAACATGTTCTACGAATTCCGACTAAACAGGAACAGAGTGCCATCACCAGATAACCGACCGTTTCCCCCGCTAAGAAGGCCACCAGGAGGAGGACCACCGGGAGGAGGACCACCAGGAGGAGGACCACCTGGAGGAATACAAGCACCACAAGGAGGAAACGACAAATTCATCGGTAACCCTCCACCAACGTTCACGGGACATAGGGGACAAGCTGAGTCCTTTATCCTCCAATGGGAAGTATACGTGGGAGTTAACGCCAATCATTCCGCAATGATAAACAAGTACCAGAAGGCGATGCTGTTCCTCACCTACATCCAAGGAAACGCGGTCAACCAATGGGTAATGTCCGCAAGCAGGTGGCTCGTTAACGAAGTTGCTACAGGAACCAGCCAATTCGACAACAAGCTGTGGGAAAACCTGTTACATGCCTTCCAATGACAGTTCGGAGACGTCCTCAGCAAGGAACGAGCGCAAGCCCAACTCGACGCCGGCATCCACATGAAGGATGGAAAAATCGATGACTATATCACTCAGTTCGAACAACTTGTTCGACATGCGGGATACAATATCAACGCGGAGCAAACGCTCAAATATTTCACAAAGGGACTACCGCGCGCACTCTATGAAACAATGTACCAACACGACGACCCCCGGAACTACGAAGAATGGAGAGAATCCGCTCTAAAGAGACAACAAAAATGGATTCACATGCAAACGGTCAGGGGAAACCTAGACGCCTTCAAACCGGGGCGAGCTACAGGAGGAGCACTAGCTAAGTTACTAGCCCCACTACAAAATGACGACCGAATGGACACATCCGCAGATCGCGTACGAGGACGATTAACCGGAGCCGAAGAAATCATAGCAAATCATCCCAGGAATAGTAGACCCCCGCAACCACCATTTCCACCACGAGGGGGATTCATTCAAAGACAGTTCAAAAGGGATCACAGCCAAACGCAGTGTTACAACTGCCAGAAGATGGGACACATCAGCCGCGACTGCAGACAACCCAGGAGGCGTCGCGAGGTACAAACAAGAACCACCGAAACCGCGCCAACTAAAGAAGAAAAGGCGGCAGAGTGGCTACGAGGAGTTGCAGGAGACGACGAAGAAGTAAAGGACCTGGTCCTGCAACAATTAATGGGACAGGATTTTGGAAATGCCTAAACCCGGCGGCCTGGGTAAGGGCAATACGTTGTAACTCTGTATACATTATGCGCTACCGATCTATGCGAGTACCAGTATCCATTCGTGCAAGTTACAACATGGCCGATATCAAAGCGTTAGTGGACTCAGGAGCCACTGACAACTTCATCCATCCACAATTTGTCAAAAGGATGGGGTTGGGACAGCGGGCGTTAGATAAGCCCAAAAATATCTATAACATCGACGATACCACTAATAAAGCGGGGCAGATCACACACTACCTCACGCTCAACGTGGAGACAGGAGGAACTCAAAGAGAAATGCGCTTCCTAATCACCGACATCGGCAAAGAAGACATACTGCTAGGGTATCCATGGCTCGCAACCTATGAGCCACGATTCAGCTGGCGACACGCCACCATTGACGAAAAACAGCTCCCCATAGTACTCCGATCGGTCAATCCAAATGACAAAAAGGCAGTACTAGCTAGGCTACTCAAGGAAGAAGAAAACGACGCCAAAGTATCGCGGATGTTCACGACGGAGACAAAAGAACAAATTGTCACAAAGTTGGAAGAACAAGTACACAGACAATGATCAGCAGTCGAGCTTGCAATAGATGCCAAGCAATATACCAAGCAGGTCGAAGTACCAAAAGAATACCAATCATTCGCGCGGGTATTCAGTGAGGACGAAGCAAAACAATTCCCACCGAGAAGAAGTTGCGATCATGCGATCGAGTTTAAAAAAGGAGCACCAGACGTCATCGACTGTAAAGTATACCCAATGACAAGGGTAGAAGACGCAGCACTAGACGAATTCATTGACGAACAGCTAGAAAAGGGATATATTCGTCCCTCAAAATCCCCGTACGCATCGTCATTCTTTTTCATCAAAAAGAAGGATGGAAAGCTACGACCCGTACAGGATTACCGAAAAATCAACGAGTGGACCATACGAAACCAATATCCACTCCCCCTCATTGACGATTTAATTAGGGACCTCGGCGGAGCACAAATGTTCAGCAAACTGGATGTCCGACAGGGATACAATAACATCAGAATCAAGGAAGGAGACGAACCCAAAGCCGCGTTCAAAACACGCCGCGGCTTATTCGAACCAACTGTCATGTACTTTGGTTTGTGCAACTCACCAGCTACCTTTCAAAGCTTCATGAACAACATATACCAACCAATAATCGCAAAACATGAAGCAGCTGGAACAACAATCAGAGTTTACATGGACGACATCGCAATAGCAACAAAAAGGCAACCACTAGCAAGCAAAAAACACGAGGACGCAGTTCGCGACGTGCTAGCCGTAGCACAAAAAAACGACCTATTCTTCAAACCCGAGAAATGCATCTTCAATGCTCCCAGTATTGATTACCTGGGGGTAATCCTTGAAGAGGGGGTAACATGTATGGACCCCGTCAAAATTTCAGGTGTTCGCGACTGGCAAACACCAAAATCAGTAAAGGACGTCCGATCATTTCTCGGTTTCTGCAACTTTTACCAGCAGTTCATTAGGGGATTTGCCAACATCGCCAAGCCACTCAATGAACTAACACGAAAAGACGAACCATGGCAGTGGGAAACACGACACCAAATGGCGTTCGACACGCTCAAGTGACGAGTCACAACAGAACCCATATTAGCGCACGCAGATCAAAATCAGCAATTCGACCTAGAAGTGGACGCATCAGGATTCGCGGTTGGAGCAGTACTACTGCAAAAGAAACAAGACGGAAAGCGACATCCTGTGGGATACTACTCGGCAACACTCAACGCCGCTGAACGCAACTACGACATCTATAATCTGGAATTATTGGCTATCATAAAAGCGCTGCGGAACTGGCGACATTTGTTGGCTGGCTCACCACACAAAGTACGCATCTTCTCCGATCACCTTAACCTCAGATACTGGCGAGATCCCCAGAAAATCAGTAGGCGAATCGCCAGGGAGGTACTCGAGCTAGCGGAATACAACTTCGAAATACACCATGTCAACGGAACGGCTAACGGACGAGCCAATGCGCTATCTCGAAGACCTGACTATGACCAAGGGGAAAAGGATAATGAAGGTGTCGTTGTACTACCAAACAAGATGTTCGTGCGAACAACCGCGACCACCATGCCACAAGACGAACAAAGGATACGCAAATGGGTCGACCCCCACAAACTGACGAAGGCAGACGGGCTCTGGTGGTACCAGGGACAACGGCTTGTCATAACAGGACCAGTGGAGGAAATCAGAGAAGTAATCTCCACGCACCATGACCCCCCTATTCATGGCCACCCAGGAATCAACCGCACAACACAGTTGGTGGAACGCCATTACTGGTGGCCAACCATGAAACAAGACATTGCGGAATACATTCGAGGATGTGCAGAACGTCAACGATGCAAAGTCAATACGCAGAAAACAAGAGCACCACTCCAACCAATATTTCCGCAACCAGAAGCGCTACCATTTGAAGTGGTCGCGCTAGACTTCATTACCAAACTCCCGATATCAAGGGGGTACGATTCGGTACTCACAGTCACAGATCACGACTGTTCAAAGGCAGCCATATTCATACCATGCAAAGAGGAGATCTCGGGGGAAGAAACCGCAATACTTTACGCAAAACATGTCGTGGCGCGGTTTGGACTACCCTTGAAAATCATCAGCGACAGGGACCCCCGGTTTGCGTCAAAGTTCACAAGAGAATTATGCCGAGTCCTGGGGATACAACAAAATATCTCCACAGCCTACCATCCACGAATGGACGGACAATCCGAACATACCAACCAGTGGTTGGAACAATATCTCCGGCTCTGGGCCAATGAACGACAAAACAATTGGGCGGATTACCTGGCGCTCGCCGAATTTGCACACAACAATTGGATCAACGAATCCACACACGAGACACCATTCAGGTTACTAATGGGTTATCATCCTCTTACTAACTGGACAGATAAGAAGTCGCCAATACCAAGGGTCGGTAAGCGACTAGAACAATTGAAAGAGATAAGAGAGCAGGCACAAAATCACATGAGGCGCGCGCAACAGTCATGGGTCAAACACCGTGATACCCCCAAATATCAAATAGGGGACAGAGTCTGGCTAGAAGGACGCCACCTACGTACTAACCAACCAACCACAAAGCTCGCGCCCAGGAGACACGGACCATTCCGGGTCGTTCAGGTGATGTCTCCAGTAAACTATCGACTCGAACTTCCCACGCAGTGGAGCATCCATGATGTGTTTCACACAGATCTCCTGACTCCTTACAAAGAAACGGAGACACACAGCGCAAACTACCAACGCCCACCACCAGAGTTGGTAGGAGACGTGGAAGAATATGAAGTCGAAAAAGTACTAGACTCAAGAAGATGGGGACGCGGGCGCAAGTTGCAATACCTAGTCAAGTGGAAAGGCTATGCCGACTCGGACAATCAGTGGGTCCCATGGGACGACATGCACGCAGACGAGGAGATAAGGAAGTTCAAACAGTCTAACCCAAACGCCGAGACTCACATAAAAACAGTAGCGGTTCAACGAAGAAGGACACCAATCCCCACTGCAATGGCACATGTCCCACTCACCACCATCAACCTTGACTTCCCTTCCATTGACACCCTCACCACGTACGACTCCACCAACAACGTGGATGACCCATTCTGTTCAGCCGTTGAGCACGTCAGAGCAGTTGCCGAGCAAGACTGAGATGAACGAGAACAGCAAGAGCGAGACCTGGCTGAGGCTCGCCGGCGATTCCCCACACCCGCAAGCGGAAGAGTGGAGACAGATGAGGAAGGACTACAGGTTGTTGAAGGAGGTGATGACCTCATGGCGACTGGATCAGGTGACGAGAATGACGCCGAAGGAGAGACGGATGAGGATACAACGGCTGATGAGGCAAGTATCCTCCAGCCCTCCACCGCCTATACTTCCACCACCGCTGTCAATCAATACGACAGTGACGAGTCTTCCGATGGCTCATACCACGACGCCCACGTCATCTGCACACGGTGCGACAACCCCCAATCCTACTGTCACTGCGCCCCTATGCGCATTCCCCCTCGAGTCATCGCAGAAGAAGAAGACGACATTGCCGAAGAAACCGTGGATGGCGAAGGACGACCACCGGTCGTTGCTGTCGTCTATGGTCCGACTGCAGAGGAAGGGTACTCCATGTGAGGACTACCCTCTTACGTGGAGGCCCGCGACTCCTCACCCATCAATACGCGCCGAGCGGATGCGCCGCGGCGCCCTCTCCGTACCCTATCGCCTACTCCTGGCGGGTTCGTCCTCAATAACAGAATGAACTGGGTCCCTATGGTGATCGAGCATGAGGGACGCCGTATCCCGGCCCGGTACGTACGAGTACGGATGTGCGACAACCCGGAGGTGTTCGGGACCATGGGGCGAGACACACCGGTTTACCGAGGCGACATCCACGCCGAACCGTGTCGTGACATGGGACCAGCAGCTGAGTACACCCGTGAGGAATTACAGTACCTACGCGCTGACTTCCGGGGACGGCGCCAGGTCGACGAAGCCCTTGCTAGGCTGGGGGACATCTCCCTGGCCGCAGAAGTGAGGCGCTACCGCACGTCCCAGGAAGTCATCAAGGAGCTGGAAGTAGCGATCAAACGGTTGGAGGACGACATCTTCGTCCACGTGGACCGCTCGCGACACTCAGCGAGGCGACTAGGCTGGGCTCATGCCCTTTTGAGGATACGAGACGAACACGAGATGGATGTAGGTCTGACGGCGGTGCCCAATTGGGTGGTAGAGCGAGGGCGCTCACCCT
This sequence comes from Lactarius quietus, assembly GCA_015025155.1. Classification (NCBI taxonomy): domain Eukaryota; kingdom Fungi; phylum Basidiomycota; class Agaricomycetes; order Russulales; family Russulaceae; genus Lactarius; species Lactarius quietus. The sequence continues at coordinate 8,215 of WITN01000715.1, read as the reverse complement.
TGTGAAGGGTGTTACGTGCGAGCTGCACGTGAGCCTGACTTAGGCAACGTAGAGTGAACGCGGTGACTCAGCAGTGGTCCTACTCAAGCACAAAGGCTGAGCAACGTCTCAACGCACGAAGGCGGAGTTGATACTTTGAGTGCGCAGCCCCAAAGGACGAGTGAGTGTGAGATGAGAACCCGGCTTTGGATAACAAGTCTGAGATGTACAAGAAATCCAAGCTATCGACTACAACAGTCGATAGCTTCCTTATAAACTACTCGCACGATCCGCCTTCGTCAGCGAGACCGCCACTACTACTAATCTGCTGGTAATCGTCCACTAAGCCACTACTGCTAGGTAATCATCCACTAAGACAAACGCCACAACTACTACAACTCTTGGTAATCGTACAGCAAACCTCAGTCATCGTATCATACTAGTATCAGTAATCATCATAGTAAGCATTGTAAGAATGAGCCACGACGTCATGCGATCACATGCCTATACGTCCCATGACTTATGGGTTAGGTCAGATACATACCATGACCCGGGACGTTACATCACCCCCTTCACAAGGGTGAGCGCCCTCGCTCCACTACCCAATTCGGTACCGTAGTGAGTCCGACATCCGTCTCATGCTCGTCTCGTATCCTTACGAGGGCGTGTGCTCTCCCCAGCCTCCTTGCGGAGTGTCGTGCGCGGTCGACATGCACGAAGATGTCATCTTCGAGCCTCTTGATGGCGACCTCCAGCTCCTTGATGACTTCCTGGGACGAGCGGTAGCGCCTCACTTTGGCGGCAAGGGAGATGTCTCCCAGCCTCGCGAGGGCTTCATCTACCTGGCGTCGTCCCCGGAAGTCAGCGCGAAGGTACAACAGTTCTTCGCGGGTGTACTCAGCTGGGGGTCCCATATCTCGACACGGCTCGGCGTGTATGTCTCCACGGTAAATTGGCTCGCCCCTCCCCATCGTTCCGAACGCCTCCGGGTTATCTTGCATCCTCACTCGCACGTATCTAGCAGGGATGCGTCGCCCTTCGTGCTCGATGACCATAGGTACCCAGTTCATCCCGTTGTTGAGGACGAAGCCTTGGGGGGTAGGCGATATGGTACGGATAGGGCGCCTCGGCGCATGCGCTCGGCGCGTATTGATGGGTGAGGGGTCTCGGGCTTCGGCGTACGATGGGAGTCGCCCCATAGCGGCGTATCCTTCCTCCGCAGTCGGTCCATAGACGACAGCAACTGTTGGTGCTCGTTCTTCGTCATCCATGGCTTCTTCGGTAATGTCGCTGTCTTCTTCTTGGACCCGGGGGGCACGCGCATAGGTGCGCAGTGGCAGTAGTCGATGGGGTTGTCGCATCTGGTACAGATGACGTTGGCGTCGTGGTAGGATCCATCGGAGGATTCGTCGCTGCTGTATTGGTCGACGGCGGTGGATGATGTGAAGGCGGTGGAGGGCTGTACGATACTTGCCGTGTCAACGTCCGTATCCTCATCCGTCTCTCCTGCGGCGTCATCTTCGTTACTTGGTCCAACCGCCAGGAGGTCATCACCTCCTTCATCAGCCCGTAATCCTTCCTCATCCTCCTCCACTCGTCCGCTTGCGGGTGTGGGGAATCGCCTGCGAGCCTCGGCCAGGTCTCGCGCTTCTTGTTCGGCTCGGTCTTGTTCTGCTGCTGCTCTGACGTGTTCGACGGCTGAGCAGAATGGGTCGTCCACGTTGTTGTTGTCATCGTACGTGGTGAGGGTGTCGACGTGGGGGATATCGTCAATGGTGATAGTGGAGAGTGGGACATGGGACATATTGTGAGTAGGTCCAGGGGATGCGTTTCCTATGGGTCCGATGAAGACTGCTTTTATGTGAGTCTCAGCGGTTGGATTGGTTTGTTTGTACTTCCTTATCTCTTCGTCCGCATGTACATCGTCCCACGGGACCCACTGGTTATCCGAGTCTGGGTACCCCTTCCATTTGATTAGATATTGGAGCTTGCGCCCTCGTCCTTGTCTTCTCGAGTCTAGTACTTTTTCGACCTCGTATTCTTCCACGTCCTCTACCAATTCAGGTGGTGGGCGTTGGTAGTTTGCGCCGTGCATCAGCGTTTCTTTGTAAGGTGTGAGAAGATCTATGTGAAACACATCATGGATGCTCCACTGCGTGGGAAGTTTGAGTCGATAGTTGACGGGAGACATCACCTGGATGATCTCGAATGGTCCATGTCTCCTGGGCGCAAGCTTTGTGGTTGGCTGATTGGTTCGTAAGTGGCGTCCTTCTAGCCATACCCTGTCTCCTAGCTGATATTTGGGGGTGTCACGATGCTTGACCCATGACTGTTGCGCCCGGCGCATTTGCTCTTGTGCCTGATTTCTTATCTCCTTCAATTGTTCTAATCTGGCCGTGACCCGTGGTATGGGTGATTTCTTATCCGTCCAATTAGTATGTGGGTGGTATCCCATTAGCAACCTGAATGGAGTCTCGCGTGTGGATTCGTTTATCCAATTGTTATGTGTGATGTTATGATCGTGGTCTGACTTAGACCCCTACACGCGATGGCAAGTAACGTGACTTAGCAGGGTGCGTCAACACGCGAAGGTGTGACAGTTCCAAGGACACCTGAAAGTGCCTTCCTAAGGGAGCGACCGGACTTCTGAGAAGAGAGAAGCCGAATAGATTCGAGAGTGATACAAGAGAGTCAAGCTGTCGACTACATCAGTCGACAGCTACCTTATAACCGATTCCTGACTGTACGCCTTCGTCAGCAATACAGCCACTACTACTACTGCTGGGTAATCGTCCACTAATACTACTACTGCTAGGTAATCGTCCACTAAGACAAACGCCACAACTACTACTTCTCTCCGTAATCGTACAGTAAGCCATCAGTCATCGTATAGTAACACTATCAGTAAGCATCATCGTAAGAATGTGAATCGACCATCGACGTCATGCAGTCACGTGCCTATACGTCCCATGACTTATGGGTTAGGTCAGATACATACCATGACCCGGGACGTAACATCACCCCCTTTACAAGGGTGAGCGCCCACGCTCCACAACCCAACTCGTTACCGTGGTAAGACCTACGTCCGTTTCGTGTTCGTCGCGTACTCGCCTGAGAGCGTGCGCGCGCCCAAGTCGTCGTGACGAATGCATCGCCCTGTCGATGTGGACGAAGATGTCGTCCTCCAGCTTTTTGATGGCTTGCTCGAGCTCGGCGATGACCTCCATGGACGCGCGGTAGCGCCTTACCTCGGCTTGGAGGGATATGTCTCCCAGCCGGGCGAGGGCTTCGTCTACCTGTCGCCGTCCACAGAAGTCAGTGCGGAAATACCTGAGCTCTTCACGGGTGTACTCAGCTGAAGGGCCCATATCCGACACGGTTCGGCGTGGATGTCGGCTCGGTAGACGGGCGAGGATCTCCCCATCGTCCCGAACACCTTGGGGTTGTCTAGCATGCGGACTCTTACGTACTTGGCAGGAACTCGGCGCCCTTCGTGTTCAATGACCATGGGTACCCAATTCATCCCGTTGTTGAGGATGAATCCGCCTGGGGTAGGCGATACGGCACGGAGAGGGCGCCCCGTCGCATTCGTTCGGCGCGTAGCGAAGGGCGATGGGTCGCTGCCTTCCCTCGTATAGGGGGGTAGACCTCGCGCGTCGTATCCTTGCTCCGCCGTTGGTCCGTAGATAACAGCAATTGGAGGTGGTCTTCGCGACTCATCCTCGGTTTCTTCGGCAATGGTACGGATCTGGGGAGGTATAGGCAAGGGAGCGCAGTGGCAATAGTTGGGGGGGTTGTCGCATTGGACACAGACAACCCTGGCGGCATGGTAAGATTCATCGCTGCTGTCGTCTTCTTCTTCGCTATCGGTGGTGTCGACGGCGGTGGTGGCGAGTGAGGCGAGTGAGGCGTTGGTACTACCGACGAGGGTAGTGAGGGTGGTTGTGGACTGGTTGACACTCGCCTCAACAATAGCTGAATCCTCATCCTCCTCTCCGCTGCCGTCCTCTTCACCACCTGATCCATCCTCCAAGAGGTCATTACCTCCTTCAATAGGCCGTACTCCCTCCTCATCGTCCTCCACTCTTCCGCTTGTGGGTGTGGGGAATCGCCGGCGAGCTTCATCCAGATCTCGGGCGGCTTGGTTTCGTTCGGCGACGGCCCTGACGTGCTCGACGGCTGAGCAGAATGGGTTGTCGATGTTGTTATTGCCATCGTAGGTGTTGAGGGTGTCGACGTAGGGGATGGTGATCTCGTCAAGGCTGATAATGGAGAGTGGGACATGTGCCATTGAAGTGAAGGATGCGGAGGGTGATGGCATTTCTACCATTGTTGCTGCTGCCTTTATGTGAGTTTCAGCCTTCGGGTTTAGTCGTGAGAACTTCCTTATCTCTTCTTCCGCATGGACGTCGTTCCACGGGACCCACTGATTTTCCGAATCCGCGTATCCCTTCCATTTGATGAGATAGTGAAGTTTGCGCCCTCGTCCTGACCTTTTAGAGGCTATCACCTTTTCGACCTCGTATTCTTCCACGCCTTCAATCAATTCTGGTGGTGGGCGTAAGTAGTTTACGCCATGCATGCGTGTTTCTTTGTAAGGTGTGAGCAAATCTGTGTGGAACACGTCATGTATCTTCCATTGCGGGGGTAACTTGAGCCGATAATTCACAGGGGACATCACCTGAACAACTTCAAATGGCCCTTGTCTCCTTGGCGCAAGTTTGGCGGCGGGTTGATGGGTTCGTAAGTTGCGCCCATCTAACCAAACTTGGTCTCCTAGCGCGTATTTGGGCGTATCTTTGTATTTGACCCACGACTGTTGTGCCCTTATCATGTTTTCCTGGGCGCTCCGACGGGCTTCTGTCAATTGTTCTAGTCTGCTAGACACACTAGGCAAACTGATCGTCCCTGGCACCCATTTATCTCTGGGGTGATATCCCATTAGTGTGAAAAACGGGGTCTGTTTTGTGGTGCTGCTTATCGCGTTATTGTGAGCGAACTCTGCTAAAGGTAACTGCGCAGCCCAGTTATCTTGATTTTCGTTAGTCCACAATCTGAGGTACTGTTCCAGCCACTGATTAGTACGCTCTGATTGTCCGTCCGTCCTCGGGTGATAGGCGGTTGATATGTTTTGCTGGATGTTGAGGGTCTTGCAAAGCTCCCTCATGAATTTCGCTGCGAATCGAGGGTCTCGATCGCTGATGATTTTGCTCGGGAGTCCGAATCGAGGGAGAACCTTCTGCGCGTATAATATGGCGGTTTCCTCTCCCGTCATTGCTTCTCGACAGGGTAAGAAGATCGACGCTTTGGAACAGTCGTGATCTGTGATTGTCAAAATCGAGTCGTACCCATCTGATGGCGGTAGCTTTGTTATGAAATCCACCGCGATGACCTCGAATGGATCGGCTCCTAATCGTGGGTAGATGGGCTCGAATGGTGCTTTGGTGGGTCGATTATTGACCTTGTGTCGCTGACACTCCGCACAGCCCTTGTCACGGTTTGACATTGTTCGGACTATTCATCATCGCGTTTACGAGGTCTCGGAGTTCGGGACGCTTACTACTTGGTTATGACTACGATAGTAAGCTCTTATTAGTCATGGACACTTACGCGTCGCCGGCATTTGGGTTTGCCGGTGTTTCAGGTTTTTGTAATGACTCAGTACTAGGATAGTTGTACTAGGGTTTGGGATTCTAAGCTGCGCTTCAAAGCCAGCGTGTAACTGTATATAAGTCGTGTAGTAAAGACCAAGGCTCTCTAGCTTGGTCTTCTTGAATCATCACCAACATCCTCTTTTATCTTCTCTTCGCGTCTTTCCAATCAGTCGATTGAAGCTTATCCCTCGGGATACCCTAGTGTCTATCGAAGCGACCTAGTGGCTGTGCAACTTAGCTAAGTTGCCTGTGTTTGTCAAGATTCATCCGTACACTCGAGTATCACGTCACAGACCTGTTCAAGTCGAACTAGCGTTAGGTGATAACGCTACATTAAGACCAAGCTTAAACGTGGCGTCATCAGAAACTACCAGAGAACGTTGCCAAAACTGCAACGATTTGTGGTTTCAGCACAGAGGTGCTGACAACGTACCACAAAGATTTTGCAAGAATACAGAACACCGGTATAGTAGCACTACAGGCACTACCGGATATCACGCAAGGAGCAGAGAAGATAATCGATCCGTCGCAGTTGAGTTCGTTTACGATCGATACGTTTGGGTAGAAATTCGCTGGTTTCAACCACCAGGGGAAGACACAGGAGAGTGGGAAGGCATCCGAGCAGCCTTAGAAGATCTAGGCTGTGATATCTACATCAACGAGCTCACACAAGAGGAACTACAACAGTTGGAAAATACAACCAACAAACCAGCATCGACTACACCACCCCCATCACCAAGTACAAAGAGCAACGCGTCTCTTGGAGCAAGATCGTCTTCTCCATCACAACAAGGAACCAACCTAGCAATCGCTACAGAAACATTACGCTTAGGAGCGATGGCAACTCTTACCTCTCATGTTCAATCTCAAGCAACCGCGGGAAGTCCATCTGGACAACCAATTTATTCGCTCACAACTTCACCTATAGCGCCGACAGTCACGGCCTTTCGTGCCCTTACCGACATTCAAAACCAACCATCTGCCCCAAACCTTCCTGCAGGAGGAGGTGGTGGAGGTAATGGCGCAGGAGGAGGAGGTGGAGGTAATGGTGGAGGAGGAGGTGGAGCAGGACCACCTTTTGGACACCCACCAGCACCAGTACCAGCAGCGCAAGCACCCATACCAGCGGTACACGACAAATTCTGTGGCAATCCACCTGCGGTCTTCGTGGGTGATCGAGAGAAGGCAGAAGAATTCCTCATGCAATGGAGCTTATATGAAGGAATCAACTCAACTCATTCCATTATGCGCAGTCCCTATCAAAAAGCTATGTTATTTCTCACCTACATCCAGGGTACCGCCGTAACCGAATGGGTAGGTGTTACGCTCAGACCCTGCTCAAGCTGCCAAGACACAGAGACAGCACAAGTGTCTGCATGAACACTGGAAGAATTGCCAAGATTACCCAGAGGCGCACACCTGGGAGTCACGTGCAGAAGAAGACATCGAAGAAGAAGAGGCCGTACGCGCACTCGTAGCGGCAGAAGACGATAGCTACCTCGCCTATGACGAGGCGTGCAGAGTTCGCCAGCTCGTGAGTAACCTAATAACTCGCGAAGGTACCCCAGATGCTGGCCGGAAGGTTATTACAGGACGGATGAGAGTCACGTGACATGGTCATGTGATACCCCCGGGTCACGGGATCTGACCTAAGCAATAAGTCAGGGGGGCGCGCAAGGATGGAATTGTCCCAGGTCACAGTACGTATCTGGCCTAACCCATAACTCAGGGGACGTTGGAAGAAGCCATGGAATTGGCGGAAGACAGTTGTGTCCTGAAGACGACCAACGACGACAAACAGCGATTGTGTGGTGTAAGACCAGCGACCTGTAGCTGCCGATATCAGCGGGCCGTGGCTGCCGTTGGGACGTACTCCAGCGGGCCGGGTTTGATCCCCTTTCGGGAAAGTGTTATTGATGGATTAGTTCAAGGAGCGCCTGTGTTAGCGCCGGGGCCATTGCTTACAGATGCATTATTATTGGCTGACTATTGGTATCGTTTATGCTTGGTGATGCTTAGACATTCACTTACTCATTCGTTTACTTATTGTTCTCGCTTACTGATGCGATGAGGTGGGCTGACTGATGCCCTGTGGTTGCTTACTCACTGGTTGGAGGTGCTTGGTCACTCATTGGTGGGGACGCTTACTTATGGCTTATTGATGCCTTATTCATGCTGATTGATGTGAGTCATTATTCATTACTCTTACGATGTGTATCGCCTTTAGGGCTTGACGGACGTTTACTATAAAATACGATACAGCTGCTCTCTAGTTCGCTAGCTTAGTTGTCTTGGAACCCACCTGTATTACTCTCAGGGAATTCAGACAGTCTTATAGCAGAGTCATCATTCTTTGTGACTATCTTGTTGCCAACTTAAGTGTTAGGCGTTGCCACCTTGAAACGAACCTCAAGCTGGGCGATACAAAGGGAACCATATTGGTTATTCGCCCTTTACAAAGTCATTCAAGTCGTTCCTGAGTTCAGAAGCCGTGCGCTTTGCTCAGAGGTGAAGCAAGGAAGACCCATCGGATCCAAGTCGGATCAACGTTCAGTGGGAACGTAACAGTAGGATCAATGGTG